>JALIZH010017721.1:0-17701 GCA_030522465.1 Rhipicephalus appendiculatus
CTCGCGCCATGTCAGTGCGGTGGGGGTAAGGTGGCCGGTGCGTCCCCATTTCACTGCTGCTACTGGTTGCTTCCCGGATATTTGTTGAACTAGAGAACTAGGTTGTTGCACCCCATCAAGTTCCGAAACGTCAATATTGCCCGGTAACATGAATTACGGTCTCAGACTGTACTCGGAAGCAAAATTTGAGGCTAAATAGCGTTCGTATAGGCACCAATTTTGAAAATAGGCATTTATGGGCGCTTATAGACTTTTAGGCACAAACCCCAAAAATAGGCATTTATAGGCACTATAAAAACACTATAAAAAGCCCTCCTTAACCCCTAATTCATGCTCATATATCAAAGTGGCGGATAGGAACGCAAGGAAAAAAATAGGCATTTGCCTAAAATTCGGTCTCTAGTGATCACAAACAGAGGAACTGCATTTACGGCAGCTCTTTTGGATCACGTCTTGATGCTGAGTGGAACAACTCCTCGTAAGACCACCGCCTACCACCCGCAAACGAAAGGGCTAACAGAGCGTTTAAACAAAACAATTGAGGACATGCTTTCGATGTACGTAGACGTTGAACACAAAAATTGGGACGAAATATTGCCTTATATCGCGTTTGCCCACAACACGGCCAAGCAGGAAACGACTCGCATGACTCCGTTCAGCCTCATTCACGGGCGGGAGGTACGCACTATCTTGGATGCTATGCTACCGCTTGAATGTGACGACTTTGACCCGGACGCCGATGTGTTCACGGAACGCGCGGAAGAACGTGCGGAAGAAACGATGGGGTCATTAACGAACACTGTAGTGGGGCCTGTGGATATTCATAGACGAAGACGGTTTTTCCTGTTCAGTTAGTTTGAACACGTGACATTTCGCTGCCTCAAAGTGTTCTTGTGTTTTTTTCGCGTTGCACCGCGACAATATGTTGCAAATACTTGCCAAACAAAACCATGTGAATTACACATTTGCACTACTCAAGCTGTCGACATGGTGCATCACACCTGTAAACTAAGAAGATAAGTCATGGACCAAAGTAGTTTGTGACTCACAGATGCAAAAAGCCAAGTTAAGTTTGAACGCATACCTGTTTCAGTATCTCTGTCTAAGTGTGTTTTTGCAGCAGACTGATAGCTTACATTTTTCAGCAGCCTCTCAAGAATGTTGCCATCCAATTGGGCGACCTCTCTAATTTTCGCCTGAAAAAAGGAACAATGATAATGTTACATTCTAGATGGAAACTTGTTAGATGTATGCACTGCACAGCTCGTAATCATGGGCACTTGGCATTTAGGTTTATGCACTTATTTTCCCATCTGTCAGACTTATAAGCAAGCATGGAAATGCATATTTTCACTCTGCAAAGAGTGCTTGATCATACACATTTTCACAGTTGCACGTCATGCATTCACCTCGGACACACTTGTAACTCGACGGTGGATTATGCAATATCAGTGAGACACACTGGGGGAGAAGTACTAGCACTGGAGTGTCCCGTCAGTGTTGCACAATCCATCATCCAGTACACCGTACCAACACATTTCAGTCTTTAGCCCTAAAATGACACTGTTCTCAAAAGCTAATATATGTACCTATGACTACAATTATGATATGTGCCCCTTGACAGGCATCTGTAAACACAATGTGCAGTATATATATTTTGTGGTCAAACTAGTATTTTCATAATGTAATGAAAGTGCTCTCACGTTTTAAGAAAAAGCAAGTACTAAGGCATATTTACAAGATCATTTTCACCAAGCCGACATATTGAGGAGGCTCTTCACCTCACTGTTAAAATTTGTTTGCCCTCTTTTTTTTTTTCATTCACTTTTAAAGTAGGAATATATTTGCAGACCTTTTTAGCACATGGAAGGTAAATTATCGCCCTTGGCTGGTACTTTTCTTTTACTCGTTCTTTGTGCTCTTTGCCCCACTTCTGCGGCTGGTCAGTAGGCGAGAGTATGTCAAAAGTCTTGACAGCATTTATATGGAACAGAACAGCAAGAACATGCTTGGACTTGTAATTCCTGTAAATAAAAGATTTTGAATCAGTATATTTCAGAAACATTAGCCTTTCCAAAAGTAAGTGGCATTAGTCTTCAAGCATATTTTTCTTTACGAGAAGCCTAATGATACACTTATCAAAGTTCTTCAAGAGATTAGAACGATGATTAAGAAGGACTATGAAGAAAAAAAAGAAGAACCTCCAGCCCAAGAAAATGCTCTCTGTGGGCTACTACAGGCCACGCTTTTTAGTGGAAGCAGACACTACAAAAAATAAAAACATCACTATGCGTAAGGTGACACTTAATTAAGCAGCAAGGCTTTTCATTACAGGATGAAATACTCAGGCATACCTAAAGAAATAGGTGCTAAGAAAATATTTCTGCTAAGCTGGTGTAACTTCCCAAAAGTGTGGCTCGGACTTCGCAGTTAAAACGAGCGTCTCGAAGTATTACAAATAAAATTAATTAATGAGAACTAACAAAGAAAAACGAGCCCTTAAAATTGACTTTCTTTCGTTCACTAACAAAATGAATGTTTTGTATTAACTAACTAAGCTTGCCGTTTTGCGCACGATTAAGTGTTGTCTCCTCTGCTAGCGTCGATCTGACATGAGACTTTAGCTGAATCTGCCTGTCATAAACAATCACATTGCACATCTCAAAACTCAAAGATGATAATGTTAGTCACAAAGCGCTTTCGGAAATACCAAGACATTCGTACGAGGAGTATGTTTATTTTTTCCTAATAGTCGCCCGTGTTTATATTGTCATACCCTGCTTTGCATGAACAACTCGTACGATCTACCGCCGCGTCGCGAATGGTGATTTTCACTTCGTGCGGTGCACTGTTGAGAGTAGACGTCTGCAACACAAAGGCCAAAAAGTCGAAACGAACATCCTGAGCTGTTTCGATGGCGCACTCAACAACGTGCCCCGCGTAATAAATGTCCTCCGCTTCAATTAAGCACCGACTTGTTTCGCATGCCTTGTCCACATACCGGTTGATGCTGCTCAGCGGTAATGCAACTGCAAACAAACATAATACACGACAGGGTTATCCGAACTAGTATGTGAGAGTAGCGAGCACCGCTGCTACAGTGCTGCACGAAGAGACATGCTGACACCAAAATAAATTTAACTGACTAACTTCTCCAACTTCTTATGTTTTCAGCCGAATCACTAAAATCACTCCTATAAAAAAGTCACAGTTTCACCGCAAGGGTGAAGCAATGACTGCGATAGCAAAAAATTGTAATGTTATACGAAGTGAGGCTGGCAGCTAACTCTTTTTGGATCCGATCTCACGCAACTCTAGAAAACGCTTGTTTAAGAGAATTCTCTTCGCGTTGAGAGCGCAGCACGTAGAAGGGTACACCGGCCCCCCGCTGTCGGCCGCCGAGAAGGGGAGATAACGCGCGCGCCCGTGCCCGCGCTCGTAGAATCGAACGTCGCCCCCCCCCCCCCCCTGCCCGCTGTCGGCCGCCGAGAAGGGGAGATAACGCGCGCGCCCCCGCTCGTAAAATCGAAGGTCGCTCGAGGGACCCCCCCCCCCTCGCGTCTTTTCACGCTGACGAACGACGGGCGGGGCCGGTTATATATATACATATACATATACGGCAAATGACGCCGACGCCGACGCCGACGGCGAAAACCAGCCGCGAGTGTCCATATAATTGCTATCGCAATAAAATGTGAAACAAAACATAAGGCCAACTGAGCGAGAACAGAACACCTGGGAGGGCATTCTCGGGCGAGCGCTTTGAAGACATTTCGCGAAACTTCACACAGCGCTTTAGTGGCGGTGCGAAGATAGCAGGCTTGGCAGAGCGCCAGAAACGCTGTCTGGAGATACGCGGATGTGCCCATTGCAAAGAAATCTTGAGGAGCCGAACCATCATATCACATAAAACGATCGCCCAAGAACAACGCAACCTGATGGCAGCTCTCGTAAACGCACGACGAAGCGCGGGCATGGATGACGGTTGTACACTAAGATATATCATCGCTTGCTTACCTGTAACACGGTCGCTGCTGTTTCCGCCGTTCATTTGAAGCTTGGGGCATGTGTGAAAAGTCAAAAGAAACACAGCAACACGCAGGGCGGCGAAGCGGGCGTGTGATAACACCATAACACTCGCAGACCATCGGCGGCCGTCGAAAAGTCAGTCCTTGCCGTGACGTCATCCAGGCTTGCCGCTAGGTGGCGCCACCCCAACTTCTCGGGGCTAATAGAGTTACGGCGAAGCTTCATGACCAGTAAGAGTAGTGAAGGACTCCGTTATTACCAACACCAGAAACGGTGAGCTGATATATAGCGCTTGTGCTTGCGAGGATGGTAGCCCTGGCTAGTGCTACGTAGATCAACTCTAGTGGATGGTGCTTAACTACAATTCACGTTAATCCGACGTGACGCCAGCATCATAGGAGTACATATGTAATCTTTATAAAATTAGATAGCCAGCACTGCAGCCACAATTGACGTTTCATCAACATCACGCCTGCATAGGGCCTTTTTTTAAAGCAGTTGCAAGACCCGGCATGGCTCGGTGGTAGAATACTAGATTGCCACGCAGAATGCTTGGGTTCGATTCCTGCTTGGACCCTCGTATTTATTCTTTGCATTCGTCGGGTCAACGCCGCCGATGTCAGTTTTTTATAACGCTCTCGCATTTAAACTACCAATGGCTGTCCTCGCCGTTCCAGGGTTGATATACACTGTCAATCACATGCGGCGCATACCCGCATACCGCGGCCCGTGGTGTACGGGTATGTGGCACACGTGTCTGGAGGAAAAAGTTTAACGAAGTACGCGGCGGGATTCTCGCGTTATTCATGTCATGACCGGGCAGACCTATTCGTCGAACCCTCTTGCTCTCCCATACTAATTTTGGTCTACCCCAAGTTAAGGAGGCGAGCACGAGAGCACCTAGGTGGCTTGGTAGATAGATAGAGAGAGATAGAGAGAAAGGAAAAGGAAAGGCAGGGAGGTTAACCAGGTTGTACCCGGTTTGCTATCCTACGCGGGGGGAGGGGGAATGGGACAAAAGAAGAGAGAAAGAAAAAAGGAAGGAGAGAACAACTCATACGCGCAGAGACATATCGGCGTTCACAGTGCACACACCTGGCTGTCACAACCGAAAAATATTTTAGTTCAGTTCCTCTGCGGTAGTATAAAAGTGGAATGGAATCCGAGACTCAGGCGTACCTACTCCCTTCCCCACAAGAAGCTCACAAAGGAGGAAGCTGTCAGCTGGCGCTTAATCCAGACCGGAACTTACCCAAACTTGCATTTTCTCAATAAAATGCACCCCACAGAATACTCTGCGCGCTGCCCATGGTGCTCTGAGAAACCCACACTAATGCACATTACATGGACCTGCCGGGCCATTCCCGGCCTGCCCGTCATTGACCAAGCGAGTGTGGAGCGGTGGGAGGAGTTGCTGGCCAGCGATAGCCTTGACGATCAGATCAGTTTGATCGACAGGGCCCGCAGGGCGGCAATTGCCTGTGGCGTCCTGGACTGAGGACAGCCAGCACTGCTAGATGGGACTTCCGGACTAAGCTGGCCCGTACCACAAACCTTTTTCTCACAATAAATGTTTTCCTTCCTTCCTTCCGAGATGTTAAAAAAGGCTTGCAAAGACTGGCTCCAAGGAATCCAGGACTTGCAGTGCGCATTGAGCTGATGGAGTTGTCATCCTGTTGAGAAGAGTGCGCATCGTGGTCATGAGAGACCTCAACACAGTGAGTACTTGCAGATTTTCGTCGCGGAAATCATCTGTGGACGATGATTGCGGGGCATTCTGCACCGGCTCTTTATGAGTGCTCAGTGGTGGTAGTGAGGGCCACGCGATATCCGCCGCCGTGTTCACAGCCTCTTTATCTTTTCGGCTCACCGACTGTGATGCGTTGGGCGGTGGTGGTGGTGGCGGTAGTGGTGTTGGCTGTCGCTTAAGATAAGTCTGGCGGTCTGTCGGAGTAGGAGATCGCAGTGTCCGTACAGATTGAGCAGCAGTAGCCATAGACCTTCGTCGCCGACGTGAGCGCCGCTGTCTATTTCTTACAATGTCAGCAGCCTCTTTGTGCGTTGAGCCATCCCGTATCATCTGTTTCAAGACACTCCATTCATTTTTAACGAATGGACAGTCTCTTGATTACGCTTCGTGCGATCCTTGGCAGTTCGTACATTTCAGGGTGGTTGCTCGGCAGGATTCAGCGCTGTGTGGGTCTGCACATCGGGGACAAATCACCACGTTCCGGCAAACTCCGCTGACATGAACCATTCTTGACACTTTTTGGTGGCTGTCGCTTAAGATAAGTCTGGCGGTCTGTCGGAGTAGGAGATCGCGGTGTCCGTACAGACTGAGCGGCAGTAGCCCTACGCGAGCGCCGTTGTCTATTTCTTACAATGTCAGCAGCCTCTTTGTGCGTTGAGCCGTCCCGTATCATCTGTTTCAAGACACTCCATTCATCTTTAACAAATGGACAGTCTCTTGATTACGCTTCGTGCGATCCTTGGCAGTTGGTACATTTCAGGGTGGTTGCTCGGCAGGATTCCGCGTTGTGTGGCTCTGCACAGCGGGGACAAATCACCACGTTCCGGCAAACTCCGCTCACATGAACCATTTTTGACACTTTTTGGTGGCTGTCGCTTAAGATAAGTCTGGCGGTCTGTCGGAGTAGGAGATCGCGGTGTCCGTACAGACTGAGCGGCAGTAGCCCTACGCGAGCGCCGTTGTCTATTTCTTACAATGTCAGCAGCCTCTTTGTGCGTTGAGCCGTCCCGTATCATCTGTTTCAAGACACTCCATTCTTTTTTAACAAATGGACAGTCTCTTGATGACGCTTCGTGCGATCCTTGGCAGTTCGTACAATTCAGGGTGGTTGCTCGGCAGGATTCAGCGTTGTGTGGCTCTGCACAGCGGGGACAAATCACCACGTTCCGGCAAACTCCGCTCACATGACCCATTTTTTTGACATTTACGGCACTGGAGTGGTCTTGGTGTAAATGGACGGACCACGTGACGAAAGTGTCCCCCCTTCACGTGGGATAGATAGAAACGCTAAGAGCACCTAGGCGGCTAGGCAGATAGATAGATATATAGAGACGCTCAAAGTGCCTGCAGTTCGCTAAGAAGTGCTTCGCATTTAAGAAATAAAGAGAAACAAGGAAGGCCACCCAGCACCGCTCTTCCTTCAGGCTTGGCCCCACTAGTGCAAAGCTGCCTTAATTTTTTTGCAGCCTCTGCAACTTTAACCAACGCACTGCGTCGTGTATACACGTTTACGAAGGGTAGCGGTTCGGACTAGTATTGCATGATCGTTTGTGTAATATCGCGGAAACACGAAAAAAGACAAGATGGATTTGTCGTTGTCCTTACGTGGTAGGCGAAACAGTGCGCAATCACCGTGGAAGCTGAAACAGCCGGTGTCTGAGTTGTGCCTGCGTCATCCGTGGTCATTGTAAATTAGCGAGACAGCGTCGATCAGAAGGTGCTCGACGTCGTTGTAAGCACACATGTGATTAGATGTGACCGCGCTTGTGCTGACTGCGCCCGGCTGTTCGGTGTGTATTTCATCGGGGCACCGGCAGAGCGCGGCAAACCTTGACTGGTTTTTTACTCAGTCACCGCGCCGCTGGAGCGACTTCACTGGAGGCGCGCATTCATGACGCAATCTTGTTACGAACGCGTAAGGTCCGTACTCACTAGCGGCAAAAACACGTGCGACACGCCGCGCGCGGCAAGTGATGCTGTCGCGAGCGGCAGGAGTCCCAAAAAAAATGCCCCCACCTCCCCGAAGGGAATCGTGAGGAAATGCGAATGCATTTCGCGCGCGCTTCACTCCATTTATATATGGTGGTTGTAGTTCGAAGAAGGAAAAGGCGCCTAATTTCTGCAGCCCGGTCGGGAGCACGGCGCAGCGCCTGTTTTTTTTCTTTTTTTTATCGCGGTAGCTCCGCTGAGCTCCCGCGATGCGAGCGCCCTCACGCGCCAGAGCGCGCTCCTTCTCTCCACTTTGCTAGGGGCGAGGATAAGCGCGCGCCCCCCGCAGCTGTTGCTGTGGGAGAGAGAGTGAGAGCGGAGAGATAACACCCGCCGGCGCGCGGACACCTCCTCAACCTATCCTCCTCCCCGCGGACAACGCCGCCTGACATAGCCCCACTAGGAAATGCATTCGCATTTAAAAGCGGCAGCAACGCGCGGCACATGCGCGAATGCGTGCGATACCCATATTAAAGGGACCCTGAAACGGTTATTTGAAGCTTTGTCAGCGTTTAGGCTAGATCATCATCGAACCATTGGCACCACAAATTTCGCTGCACGCCGTGTACCAAGGCGGCTACGGCCAATTATATCATACCCTCCTTCTTACCCCCTGCCTTGCCTCCTCAACTCATGATACACGCTGGCATCGCTGGCGATCGCAGAGCTCATGTGAGCACACTCGATGATTTGAGCTTCGCCCAGTGATGACCTCTGAAACTGCACGCCGACAGGTTGCGTGCATCTCGGAGACCATAGCCCCAGTCATGGAGGAAGGAATACTCAGGAGAGGCCCTATCCTATCCCAATGCATTGCGAGAAGTGTGGCGGAAGTGACGTCAGATTTATGGGGCAAACAAACCGATATGGGGCAAACAAAACAGCAGACGCCCCGCGGCGTGCTCTCCACGCTGGTTTGTATACGCGCAGATTTTTCGTTCCGACGTAAACTTAGCGCGTTTTGTGCGGTATGCACGCAGTAAAACGTTGCAAGCACACGCTTACCAGGCTGTTCGGGTGTGGCAAGCCCGAGCGCTGCGTGCTGAAATGCGATCGAGGAGCGTTTTTGTGCAACAGTGCAGAAACTACCGGTACGTGCCGTAATCCAAAACATTCAGCCCCTGCATCGTTCTGTTCGAACTCACCTGGCAGTGACTTACGCGTTCTGCTGGGCGTTAGGCCTTTCTTCCTATTCGGCGCAACGCCAACTTAGTATTTGACGAAACTTTACGTCGAAAAAAGGACACCGCCGTGGCCGCATTCTCTACGCGATCGTACACGCAAAGTTTGTAATTTCACTGCGCACACAACTACTACCATGCAGCGCGCAAACACCGCGAAATATATACACCACGTAGTCCGATAACGACAGCAAAAGTTTATTGCCCTTCCGTATGAACGACACAGCCTCTGAACACTTGGTACGATGCCTACGACGAGTGTTATGTACGGTGCGCCAGACACCAAAAACAGAAGTTCACGTGTGTTCTGAGTTGACAATACGTAAGAACCAACAGAGCGCACATATGAGAGCTTCGCATGCAAGTACCATGCATTAGTGATCACTGATCAGTAATGAAGCGATCGTACGTACACATGGATAGTGACACTCGGTGCTTTCCGCAATGCACGCGATTTGCACGTAGCTTTCATAAAAACAAACACAGAAGGAGCAGCACGAGTGAATCCACTGCGCCGCTTGCACGGCGAAAAAAGAAAAAGGCTGCAACTCGGCCGGTGCGCGCATGCGCTTGCAAACGACGCGACGGAAATCGCAGAATGCTTAGCTGCTCCTTCGCTAGGAGGCGATGCGGGCGTTTGCGAGGTGGAGGCTTCACGAATGTGACGTCAGGGCCTCTCCTTAGTATTCCTTCCTCCATGGCCCCAGTGCGCCCGGCAGCACGCACGCCGTCTGGCAACAGAGACATCACGGAGGGGGTTGATATTTGCTCCGACAGGTGCCGCCACCCTACCAGCCAATTTCTCGTGCGCGCACACCGCAGCCAATCAGATCGTGCGCAGACTGCGTGTCATACTGGGGAGGGGCGGTTGAAAACGCGTTGGGCTGAGCCGCAGTGATCTGCAGCGATTCGCAGCTTTATAGCGTTGTAATCAATTACACAGTGTACGCAGGGAGCTTAAATTAGTCTGTAAATGAGCCTTAGAACTTGGTCTACTGGCTCAATGTGTTTGTACAAAATCGTCAAAACCGTTTCAGGGTCCCTTTAAAGACGATAGTCTTTCTTGGGATACTTCTTCGCAGAAATTTTGGTCTGTCTGTCTGTCTGTCTGTCCATCTGTCTGTCTGTCTGTGACCCGATTCAGGTACGCGGCCAAATTTTAACCCCTTTCTCAGCGCCCAGCCATCTTGCACAAGTATTTTTGTTCATAATTGTGAACATTGTCGATCAAAACGCAAATGTTACGCATGTCTGAGGCGCAACATCAATACATAAGTAGTAGCTGGTATGTTCCTTTAAAAGAAAATACATAGATACGTAATTCTGAAGACCCCAGCGTTTCTTAGGCTGCGCTCAAAAAGCGACGCTATACACGAACTGCCCTGGGTTCTGCGCAAGGTGATGTTTCTCGACAGCACTGCCAGATGGCGTCCATGTCTCACGCAGCGCCTCCTCTATTTTATGAAGGCCAGCCAGATGCGGCCGATTCAACATAGAGAAAGCGCTGTCTGAGGCAAGGCAAAACATTGTAGTACGGCCAGCCGAAGACTATCGTCTTTCGACGACATTTGCAGCGAAGCACGCATATACGCGGCCAATTTTTTCGCGGCACGCCGCAAAATGAGAACCAATCAAAAGCGAGCCGCGCAGTTGCGGCGCCACCTATCTGCAGGCAAAGAATTATAATGCATGGCCTCCGAGACCAAACTGTGACACACGCGCCGTAAAATCTCGAAGGCCGTGCCAAAGCATTAGGCCGTTGACAAAGCAGCTTGTCCGCACTTTGCTGCCGGGTTCGGTGGACCCCTGCAATTGCACGAGCGATGTTCTGGAGAAATGATTAAGGGAAGAGTAGGCGCGGAGCAGCTCCGGCGAAAGAGACGCGTGCGCGAAAAGGCTATCGGCTGAAGCTACGTTCTCACACGCGGCAAATAGGCGCGCGACACGTCGCGCGCGGCGAGCGATGCTGTCGCGAGCAGCAGGAATCTCGACAAGCGGCAGCAACGCGCGGCAGACGCGCGAATGGGTGCGAGACCCATTTTTCGCGGCATGTGGCAAAATGGGAACCAATCAGAAGCGAGCCGCGCAGTTGCGTCGCGACCTGTCTTCAAGCAAAGGATTGTAATGCATGGCCTCTGAGACTGAATGAGAAAATCGCTGGGGTTGAACGTTTCAAAACGACAATATGATCGTGAGAGACGCCATAGTGGAGGGCTCCGCAAATTTTGTCCATCTGGTCTTTTTTATGGTGCACCTAAATCTAAGCACACGGGTCTCAAGCATTTTGGCTTCCATCGAAAATGAGACTAGAGAGCGACACGTACGCCTCAAAATCTCGGAGGTCATGCCTAGCCAATAGGCCGTTCACAAGGCAGTTCTTCCCCATTTCGCTGCAGAGTTCGGTCGACCCGTGAAAGTGCACGAGCGACGTTCAGAGGAATGACTAACGGAAGATCAGACAGGGATAGCAAATATTGGAAGCAAAGAACAAGTATTTAACCATAAACAGGGCATGAGTACATACGCGGTCACTCCAAGTAATAATGCGTGATAAGCAAGCACCGGAAGAAAAAATACCAGAAACATGAAATACAAACAGCACGCTCTGTTAGGAATGGAAGTATATTATATGAAACAAAATACGAAACAAACGAATGCGTACGTGTTGTTTAAATACTCCATTCTTCATCCGCACCACGTGAGATTATAAGAAGTACACGTGATCTGCGTTGTCCGAAGTGGAAGTTTGTTGTTGTCAATATTTTTAGTTGCTAGTCTGCGCTGGCCGTCTACTTGTACACTGTCAATTTTTATGAAAGGGAACACGCGAGCGCGTGGCCCGCGCTCCGGCGCCTGCTTGCAGCGCCTTCAAGCGTGAGCGATAGCAACCACAGCCTATTTTCGTGTCATCTAGTGGCGAGCAAAACAACCAGTCATAAGGAAGGAAGGAAGGAAGGAAAATAACTTTATTGTGTCCTGCAGAACGCGACTGGGTCGCGCACCCGGCTCAGTCCCACGTAGGGACCGGCAAGCCGAGCCTGCCGGCCACCTCGCGGGCCCGCTGGACAGCCGTGAGCTGATCATTGGGAGCGGGGCTGCGTAGAAGCGTCTCCCACTCCTCCAAGGTGAAGCTTGAGTCCATGGCTTGGCACATGCTGAGGATATGCTCTAATGTGGCTGTCTCGCCGCATGCCGAGCATAGTCCGTTCGGGAAGACGTCCGGGTATGTCTCGTGAAGATACGCAGGACTGGGATACGATTTGGTTTGGAGTAGTCGAAGGGAGACTGCTTGGGGTCTGTTGAGGTTAGGGTGCGGAGGAGGGTAAACCCTTCGGGCCAGGTAAAAGAATTTAGTGATTTCGTTATACGTGTACGGCGCGTCCCTGTGGCCTGGGTGAGGGACGGGATTGGAAGCGGCGCGGTCCGTCATTCCTCGCGCGGCTTCGTTCGCGACCTTGTTGGGGTTCGCGGGAATTCCCTGTACCTCCCCAATGTGCGCGGGGAACCAGTGTAAAGAGTGAGAGGAAATGTGCTGGGAGGTATGTAGTACACGGAGGGCTAAACGGGAGATGCGCCCTATCTGGAAGGCCCTAATTGCTGCTTTTGAATCACTATACACAGTCTCTCTGCGATCATCGAGCATGGCGAGCGCAATCGCAACTTGCTCGGCCTCTTCGGGATTGGGGGTTCGCACCGCTGCGCAGTTGACCACCTGACACTGCGCATTGACTACTACGGCCGAGAAGGCATCTTGTTCCACATATTCCGCTGCATCGACGAAACTGGCATCGGTGCCGTCTCGGAGCAAACTTCCCAGGATTGCGGCGGCTCGGGCCTTGCGTCTCCCGGCATTGTGGACCGGGTGGACGTTGCGTGGGATGGGGGGGAGACGTAAATATTGTTTCTGATTTCGGTGGGGATCTGGGCGTAACTCGGCTTGTGAGCGATGGGGTTGAACCCAATTTCTTCGAGTATTTTTCTGCCCGCCGGTGTACCGGAGAGCCTTAGTAGTTGGGCTCTTTCCTGAGCCTCGGCAATCTCTTCAAGGGTGTTGTGAATTCCCAACTTCAGGAGATCTTCGGTGTGTGTCCTAATAGGGAGACCGAGCGCCTTCTTGACGACTTTGCGTATGAGTGCGTTTAGCTTCTCTCGTTCGGCCCGCTGCCAATTGTGCATGGCCACTGTGTAAGTGAAATGGCATAGCACAAAGGCGTGGATCAGTCTGATTAGATTGTCTTCTTTGAGGCCTCGGTGCCTGTTGGAGATTCTTCGAATCAGTCTGAGCGCATTCTCGGTTTTAGTAACGATCTGTCTTAATGCCATGCCATTTGCACCGTTTGACTCGATGAACATGCCGAGTATGCGGATAGAGTCAACCCTGGGAACCGGAGAGCCATTGCCAGTGTGGAGCCGGATTCCACTTTCCGAAGCCGGCTTCCAATCCCGGTAGCTACCACCGCGTGGCCTCTTCTTGTACAGAAGGAGCTCGGACTTGGCCGGGGAGCATTTCAGGCCCGTTGGAAGCAGGAACTGCTCGGTGACGTCGATGGCCTCTTGCATGACCGACTCGACTTGGCCCTCACTGCCTCTGGTGCACCAAATTGTTATATCGTCCGCGTAGATGGTATGCTTGATTCCTTCGACTTGAGAGAGTCTCTTTGATAGGCCGATCATGGCAACGTTAAATAGCGTGGGCGATATGACTGATCCCTGGGGCGTGCCGCGGGATCCGAGGACGACTTCATCCGACGTGCAATTCTCGACCTTGAGGCGGGCTATTCTTCGACTCAAAAAGGATCTAATAAAGTTATAGACCCTGGGCCCGAGCTCTAGTCCCGCGATGGAGGTGAGGATAAATTGGTGGGAGATGTTGTCGAAGGCTTTTTCGAGGTCGAGCCCGAGTATGGCTCTCGTGTCCCTCGTACTCCGATCGAGGATATGGTGCTTAATCATTTTCATGGCGTCCTGCGTCGAGAGGCCGGCGCGGAAGCCAATCATATTGTGTGTGTATGCCCCAATCTCCTCGAGGTGGCGAGTGAGTCGATTCAGCAAGGCGTGCTCCGCAACCTTGCCGACGCAGGACGTCAGTGATATTGGTCTGAGGTTGTCAACACTGGGAGTCTTGCCTGGTTTGGGAATGAGGACCGTGCAGGCCGTTTTCCACTGGGGTGGGACGCGTCCGCTGCGCCAAACTTAATTGATTCTTTCCGTCAGGTACTCGATCGACCTGTCATCGAGATTCTTGAGCATCTTATTTGTGATGCCGTCCGGGCCGGGAGTAGATTTAGAATTGAGGGCGAAAACGACTTGCCTGATTTCAGCCTCGGTAAAGTCACGGTCGAGCTCAGGGGCTTCTGGACCCGCATAGTCAGGGTAATCGGCTTCGTCCTCGCCTTCGGCGACTGGAAGATATTTTCGAATCAGCTCGTTCAAGACTTGCTCATCGGTACATGACTCAGTTGCGTCGTGCAGGGCTCGGGTCAAGGAACGTCTCTGACTGGACCTCGTGCTGTTCTCGTCCAAAAGGTGTTTGAGAAGACCCCAGGACTTGCCATTGCGAAGTTGGTTTTCGACAGACTCGCACACCTCGTTCCACTGTTGTTTACATAGGGTGCGGCAATGTTCCTCGATCGTCTTGTTGACCTGGGCGATTTTCTTGCGTAATCTTCTGTTGAGCCTTTGGCTCTTCCATCGTTGAAGCAGTGACTGCTTGGCCTCAAGGAGGTGGGCAAGCCTGCTATCCATTTTATCCACGTCCAGGTCGGTTACGATTTTCTTGGTAGCGGATGCGGCGTCTTCCTTGATGCTCTTGCACCAATTTTCAAAGTCGGGGGCGCAGTTGAGATCCCTGTTAGCCCTGAGTTTGCGGAACACATCCCAGTCTGTCACCGTGAATTCCCTGGATCTACTCCCTGGCTATTCGTATCCTGGTCTCCAAAACGTAATGATCACTGCCAAAGTCGAGGGCAGTGTTTTCCCACTCGGCTCCGGTTACGTTTTTGACAAACGTGAGGTCTGGGGTGGTATCCTTACACACCGAATTACCAATCCTAGTTGGGAAGTCGTTGTCAGTAATGAGGGTGAGGTCGACCTCGGTGGCGCTCTGCCAGAGGTCCCGGCCTTTGCGAGTGTCGTATGCATATCCCCAAAGCGCATATGGGGCATTAAAGTCACCGACAACAATCAGCGGCCGTGTGCCAGCCAAATCAACGGCCTTCTTGAGGAGAGACTTCAAACGGGCTGCAGGGCTGCGTGGACTGCTATAGACGTTCAGGATGTAAAGACTGTTCCTGCGCAGGCCTCGACGTGGTGGATCGAGAAGAATCTCAACCATGACGTACTCTGTACCATCGCTCAACGGCCCGAGATCGCGATGTAGGTGTGTAAGCTTTTTATCTACAAAGATCGAAACGCCTCGACCCCCGGGGGCCCGAAGACTGCTTGATAGCGAGGGAGTCCCGCGCTGGGGATGGCGCCCGCTTCCTGAAGTGCAATGACGTGTGGTTTTTTCGTGAATGACCTGAGATACTGCTGTAAGAGGGGTCTCTTGTTTGAGAACCCCCCTACAGTTCCATTGCCATATCTTGAAGTGCTCGGTGCGACTATCCATTATGAGGCTGATCTGGCGCTTGGCCGCCTTGGGCTGCACGTAATATGGCACCAGCGGTGGGAGGTGCAATAATGTAGCTCGGAGGATTTCTTGGTAGCCTCATATCGGGAGTTGGTCCGGTCGCGGTGGAGGGAGCTGTCCTTCCCGCACTCTCGAGTCTTTCGATACGTTCGTTAATTGCAACAAGCCCTCTTTGTGGATCACTAAGCGCAATCTGTATTTGACTTAAGCTGCTCTGCATCGCGGCGAGGAGCTCTTCCATTGCGGCCAACGTTTTTCCCGTCGCGTCATTCTGCTTACTTTCTATCGCGCGGCGCTTAGAGGCGCCAGAGTCGCCGTAGATGTCTCCGGCACCTCCATGGCTATGGGCGCCGGGGGAAGAATTGGAAGCCTGTCCTAGCGTGAATTTCTTGATTTCCGCGATTTCGTTCGCCATCTTTTTCATTTCTTCTTTAACCTGCGCGTTTTCCTTGCGTAACTGCGCGTTTTCCTTGCGAAGTCTTTCTAACTCCTGTGCGTAACCCGAGGGACCCGATTGTTGGGAGGAGGAAGCAGCACCTTTCGCCGGTTCGCCGTTGTCGGTCCGCACCTTGTCGGTCCAGGAAAGTGCCGGTTTCTGTTGGCGGCTAGCGGTGGAGGAGCCAGTCTTGGAGCGGGCCCTTGATAGTGACCGGGCCTCAGCCCGGGATTTAGAGCGCCCTCTGGACCTGGAACGCCCTCCCCGGGACCTGGAACGTCCTCGAGCTCTGGAGTGGTCTCTGGAGCCGGAACGGCCCTGTGAATCGGCTTCCGTCCCTGAAGTCATGGCCGGGAACTCGAGGTTGCCTCCGAAGGCCAGGTCAGGTGGCGGTGATGCTGCCGGGGACTTGCTACGAGCCGCACGAGCGCGCTCGCCTCGTCTGTGTCGCACGACGTATGGAATTTTGAACCTTTGGGAACAGTCCTTGCTTGCCGTAAGGTGCTGGCCGCCGCAAAGCCTGCACCTGGGTGTACACTGGTGTTGTTCGTCTGGGGTTTGTTGCACCACATCCACGGCAGATGACGTCGCCCGGGGAGGGACAAACGTCGGCGCGGTGTCCGAGGCGACCGCACGCGTAGCACACGTCGACCTGCTTGCGGTAGAGTGCACACCGCACCAGAAGTGGGCCGTATTTGACGAATTTTGGTACTTTGTGCCCATAGAAAGCGACAATGGCGGTGCCGGTCTGTGCAATTCGCTTGGCGGCGAGAGCAAGTGGGTTTTTTTCATTTACAATCTTGGCATCGATCACATTTGGTCCGTCTTGGTGTGGTATACCTCTGATCACGCCCCTTACACGTGAAGTGTGGGGCAGCCTCATAGGCACTTAGCTCGTGGGTCTTGCCGGCGACGATGATCTCACGTATGCGGACGTATCGGACGGCATTTTTCCTTTTGGGAGTGCTAGCCACCATAATATTTTGCTGCATGTTTGGGCACAGGGTATCTTGGTGTAGATTATCGCTGCTGATGCCAGCGGCGGCGATGATTGCGTCAGCCACCACGACGGCACCCACCTTGGCAATATCTAGGCCTCCACGGGGGCGAATAACGACCTTGATGTCCTCCCGGGGGCAGATGGGGCATCCTCCCGGCACGTAGAACCTTAGCCTTGAGCTTAGAACCATCGTGTTTATCGTGCGGGGCATCGGCCGGCAGCGGCCCGGTAGGGTTTGCACTCGCCTTTCTGGCGCCAGTTCTTCTGGTGCCGGCGCACTGCCACCCCTGATCTTGAGAAACCTCGTCCGGGGTGATATCCTCCTTCCACTGAATATTCCATCTTGGATCACGCTTTCGTGCTCTGGGGCGATGGCGTACGTACCCGGGGAAGGAGCCGGGCCCGGCACCACGCCGGCGGTGGGCGTTGCTTGTTAGGCTTGGCCGAGGCGGCGGCGCGGCAGCGACGAAACGGGTCGAAAAATGGCAAAATTCCGCGAACGGGGCTGGTTTTTAGTATCGGTAGAGTCCTGATACCTTCACAGATCAAATGCGACGAAAATTGCTGGCACATTCAGCGAAAAATCACTTCAAAAGACGCAAAAAGCAGGAGCTGGCGCGAACACGCCTTCGCTTCTTGGCGCCCCCTCGTGGTTTTTTTCATAAGTGATATGCCGCCCACAGAG
>JALIZH010017722.1:0-78375 GCA_030522465.1 Rhipicephalus appendiculatus
TCTCGTATACTTTGATTTTATTAGGAGATTTTAACTTTCCTTGTATCATATTAGATGCAAATACCCTTACTTGCTGTAATCTTCACCACAGATGAGTGAGCTCATTAAGTTAAGTTAAGTTTATTAAATTATGTTAACGTATGTTAAGTTAAGCGGTTTCTTGAAATTTTCTCAGCGTTTAGGCTAGAGCATCATGGAATCATTCGTACCACAAATTAAGTGAGGCACAATGTTCCAGGCCCGCTACGGGCAGTTATATCTATATCCTCCTTCTGAAACTGCCTTGCCTCCTCATTTCTCATAGTATCCCGGCGTCGCTGGCGATAGCACCACACTTATTAGCCCACTATACGGGTCGCGCTCCGTCGATTGCGCCCGGCAGCACGCCGTTCGGCAACAGAGATGAAGCTCGCGGAGTGGGTAATCTCTGCTAAGCGGGATCGCGACGCTCACTTAAGCGACGAGCTGAAGCGACTCCGCTCGCCAGATGCCTAACAGACCTTACACGATGTCGCAGCTCTAGAAGTCACTGATCGCTAGATTTGGGGCACACGACACAGCTAGGGGAATTTATTGCGTCCGATAAAAGAAAGCTCGAGATAAACACTGTCACTCAGATCAAATCAACACAGGACGACGTTGTAACACAGGCAGGCTGCCTACTGAAGGTTCAATGGCCTAGATGGAACATCAAATTCAGATCGTTCGCCGGAATCAACGAAACAAAAAAGAGCGCTACGGGTAGAAGGCGCTAGCAGTGGAAAACTCGTTCGGCTGAGCCGCTGCGGTTTGTAGCGATTGACATGTCTTAAGTCTTGTTATAAAGTACACAGTTTGACGCAGAGAGCCTCAATTGGTCTGAAAATAATTCTTAGGACTTGCTTTACCAACTCAATGGCTGTATGCAAAATCGAAGGAACCGTTTTAGGGTCTCTTTAACTTAAATCCTAACGTTGTCAACGAAAGCCTCCATTATCAATAGTAGAATTTTCAATATAGTACTCGACAATCCACCAGACCTTGCTACCCCTAGAACCTCTACACCCGGACTCTGTTATCGTGCATTACTGGCCATTATATTTTGTCTGCCTTCTCAAAATCCGGCGAAAAAGAGAAAATGATGTGGGACTACTGAAAACGAAATCTTTGCATGATGAACAGTGAACTAGCACATTTCTTCGACATTTTATAAGCAGTTTTAATAGTCATTCAGTGCGGACAAACTGGGCAATATTTGCAGCGAAAATAGGTTGTCTAACAAAAACTCTGGAGCCCTTCCCCTATGAGAAAAATGGGGGAAAGCGATGCTTGGCGCGTGCATGCCTGCTCTGCGACTTTTCTTGATTTCTCTCTTTCTTTTTCTTTATTTCCTTCTTTTTTCTTTCCTTCCTTTCATCTTTCATTCTTTCTTTGCGTAGCAACTATTCCAACTACGCCTACACAGTAGCACCGTCCCTAATGACCCATGTTCTGGCGCCGGCACCGGAACATCAAGTCGTGCATTCAATCCAGGGAACCATGACATGTGTCTACGTGAAATGACACGCGACCCCAATAGAAGCCCAGATTGCTCTATAAGAAACGGCTGATTGACGACTAGTTCCCCATAAAAATCAAGAGAGGATCAGTTGGAAAACAGTTCATATATATAAGCATGTGACCAGCGCACCATCGAGTGTATCTGGGGTCGGATGTTTCAGCATGTCTGCCTACTAACCACCCCTTCTGCGCTGCTCACATCATACATCTTCATAGCTGCATTCAAATCCGCTGAATATAACGCTGTTACTAACCTTTTGCTCTTGCAAACTGACGCAAAAAATTTTGCCGAATTATGACCCCGTTATCCGATAACCACATATCCTTAATTCAAGCATCCGGTAACAGGATTAGCGAAGCCCTTGACGAAAACCACTGAATCGATTACTTTCAAACTTTTACTGCAACCGCGTTGAAGTTCTTAAAGGAGGTTTTGGTCGTTTTTTATGGTATTTGCAAGGCGGAAGCACACACATTTTCAAAACGAACCATTATGCCGCTTGCACGCGCTGTACACTTTTTTGCATCAGATTTGGCGCGCTTTATACCCGATTCAGTATAAAAGGCAAGCTTGAAAATTTTATTTCATACTTACGAGTTCCTAAACGTGCTATTATAATGCTTTTCTTCGTTCTTAGCCATACAGTTTATTCAAAAAATTGTGCAATGTGAAATTGACAACCATTCAATGATATATTTTTGAAAGTGTACCCAGTCTAACATTGTGTACAGCTGATTGCAGTATCCCATGTTCATTCTGCTTCATGCAGGGAAGTCTCTTCCCGTGAAAGAAGCAGTTGAGCTTCCTCAATGGACAAAAGTTAGACTGTTGCAGGGATGCCCTGTACGCACATCTGCTGCGCAATTGCCGTTATAGCGAGTGGATGTACAATTGACATTTAGTTAAATTTTTTGTCATGGGAAGTTGGTGTTTGTAGGCTCCATCCGTTATTGATTGTGTAAGGATGACAACGCCGAAGCGGCGCTGGCACGCGCTAAGCGACTGCGAAGACGAGGAGAACGAAGTCGGAGAATAGAACAGCCGGCATTTTACAAAACTATCCGGTTCATGGCCAATCCCCCAGCGTGGGTGTGCGCCACAGATTCAAGGACCTACTCTACTCTACTCTAGTGAACAGGCGTTGTATCTATGTCTCTGTGTCGTTTCTTGACAATGGCGCAGTCGTCGAAAGGCTTTCGCAAACCCAACTGCTAGCTTGAGACAACTCGTCTTCCCGAGGAACGCCGTCACGCTTCCTCAGTCATGGAACCCGCAAGTCCACCACCGCCGCAAGTATCCATTCCACCACAAGGGGACGGCGTCCAGGCCTCCATTGTGCTTCCGAGGAATTACTTGACCGGCGGCGGGCTCCTTCGCGCCGACGATCGTCACGGGCTCCTCTCGCCTGGTGACGTCGCTCCTTGTTCCCATGGCGAGTATCTCACGACCGAGACTCTGCCATTATTTGAGCCGCCAAGGGACGCCGTCCACGCTTCCTTGGCCATGGACCTGGCCGCCGTGAACGCTGCGACCACCACATACTCCGCGGCCCCAACTCCTGGCTCACTGGGAGTTTCACCCTACAGCGACACGGAGCTCTTCCGTTTCCTCACGCAACTATCAGGACGTCTCGACCGTTTGTCGCCGCTGAACTCCGAGTTCTCGCCTGCCGTTTCACCATCAGTGGCAGCTATTTGGGCAGTACCGGAGTTCCATGGCTTCCAAGACGACGTCTTCGGGTGGATTGAGACCGTCAACGCACTCGGCACCCTCCTTGCCTGGCCGGAAGACCGAAAATGGCTATTTGCAATCGACCGCCTTGGCGGTGCGGCCAAGGCATGGCACGGCTACGAAGGAATCAAACAACAATCCTGGTCAGAATGGTGTGCGAAGTTGACAAGTCTCTTTCGGCCCCTTTCCCACACTTGCGACCTCATTCCTGCCGACCCATTTTCTACCGCGGATGGGAGATGTGAGCCTCAGCACCTCGACAGTGCACCTTGGCCATCTGCCACCCTGCCCTCACTTGTGGAACGAGATAGGGAGGGGCATGATGTAGCTGGGCCCTTTACCAACGCGCCCACTCCCATACATCGAGCTCACGTGGGGCGCCAGCTCGATGTCTCATCGCAATCCTCCAGCCCGACTATAGACAACAAGACCACCCTCGAGCCTCAGCAGTTGGCGATGCCGCCTCGAAGCTCGACACCACCTGGATACGCGGAGTCGTTGTCCCTTGTCCTGCCGGACGAGCCACGAATTCACGCACTCTACCAGTCTAAGGATGCCTGTGACACCACGGCTTACGCCCGGCCTGCACCGGAACCACCTGTCGTGGCACCCGATGCCCCACCCAAACCGCCCCTAGAGCCATCGGACGTCCGCCATTTGCAAACTGGCGAGTCCCTCAATGAAGCCGAGGTGTCTGCCAAAGTTGTCGTCGAAGATCGGTCACTAGAGCCCAAATCTAGCGGTGGTTCGGACGGTGACCTAAGCTTCCCCCACCTGGGCTGCTCTGAGGGACGAGACATTAGGGTGGACGGAAACCCGACCTTGCAACTAAAGCCTGCCAATGAACTCACGGTGGTTACCTTCCCTCAACTTGGAATTTCACGACCGTCAACCTTACGGTGCAAAATACTTCCGACAGCACGTTCAGGAGGGCGACGGGACGATCGTCGGAGGCACCGTCGTCCCGCGCCGACTACTCACTGCTACGCACTCGTTGCGCCTTCTGCAGTGCACTTTGAGTGGCAGCGTGGCCGAGACCAGTGGCCGCAACGAGGCAGCAAATGTCGGCCACCTGAGTGTTCGACGCGTCGAGACACGGCGTGGCGTACACAAGAAAGACCACACAGGCACAGCCAGAACCGCCCGCCAGAGACGTTTTCTATAACTGTGGCGCCCCTGTGTCAAAGACCTGTTGACCAATGTCGTCCGCACTACCAAAGTCGTCCGCTGGAAAGCATTTCGGCAGCTCCACATGCAACGTCACTGCGTGGCCGATACCGTCCGGAACTCAACAGCCAAGGCCGACCGCCAGAGGTATCGTTGGCACGTCAGCAAGCCAAGTCACTGCGTGGTCCTGACCGGCCTATGCGAGGCAGCCAAAGCCGCCCGCCAGAGATAATTTCGGTAGCTGGTCATGCTACGTCGCAGTCGCGGCCGAGTGTAAGGATGACAACGCCGAAGCGGCGCTGGCACGCGCTAAGCGACTGCGAAGACGAGGAGAACGAAGTCGGAGAATAGAACAGCCGGCCTAGTGAACAGGCGTTGTATCTATGTCTCTGTGTCGTTTCTTGACAATTGTAAGATAGCAGCAAGTTCGCATTAAAAAAATAAAAGTAATTTCTTTCTCCAAACGATTGTCCTTGTGGGCAGTGGACACATATGTCCCACTTTTTTCAGATACCTTCATGGGCAGTGGGACACTTATGGCCCATTTTTTCTCGAAAACCCTTAACAACAGATAGCGCAAATTTTGTTACTGCGAACGGACACAATTCTTGACGGGATGTTCTTTCCGGCGTTTCGCAAGGTTCTGTTTTAGGCACGCGATTGTTTGTCATTTATATCTATGATCTGTGATCAGCTATATCGTCTGTGATTCATCTTTTTGTCGGCGACAGTGTTACTTTTGCAGAAATTACTAGCGGTAACGACCTTAAAGTACAGCAGCCTCACCTTCAAGCTACTGTGTATGGAACGGTTGTGCGAAATAGTTAATGGACCTAATGAGTATTAAGTTCGAAGTGCTGCGTGTTTTGAGAACTCGCACTCGCTCATCTCTTGGCTATGTCAGCTACTTTCCTCAGGATTCGGCTGACACATTGAAGTACCTGGGAGTTCACATCACAACTAATCTAAGCTGGTCACTGCATATTGTATACATTCTGACCGATGCTATCAACATATGTGGCCATTTACGATGTTAACTCTCCTTTGCTCCATGTGCCTTAGCACATGGAGCAATTGCAGCTTTACATACACTAATAACATATAAACTACATGCTATAGCCATGTGGTACCAAAGCTAGGATAATCTAGGAACTTTTATTTAGCATGCGCGGAATAACTGTGTTCGTTTTATATTGTCTAAGCATAAGATAACTACGAGAATATCAGCATGAATGCATTCCACGTTCTTCCCACTTAAACTGCTCGCTGCAAGATTTTTTCTTTGGCACTACATAACAAGAAGCATTAACAGTCGTTCCTACATGACAAACTTCACCCACAGCACACACCCCGTTGAATCCATCATCACTACGAAGTAGGCGTTCCCTTATTCAATTACAAAATTGTCTACAATTCATGTTCGCCTTGCACGTGAAAGGGGTGAAACAGATTCAGGATGCCATGTTTACAAACAGTTATAGCCTCACATTCCGCCATGCATTAATCCGGCACCCTAATCAATTAGCTAACGTTGCACAATTTAGTTATGCGATTTATTAGCTTACATTGAAATATATGAGCTTTATTCGTATGACTTAACTGTATTGATTGCTCTTATTGAATTATTTTTCTGGAACCAATCACTTCCCTCTGTAAGGTGATCTGAACGTCAGGATGAAATAAGTAAATAAATAAAGCTAAATTTTTCGCTAGGCAGCATCCACCCTTCCCATACAACGTCCACATTATTATCAAAATATAATATAACAAATAACATGTAGAACTCTTCTCGATAAGTAGGCATCTGTTCTTATGATGATAACAATTGTAGTGTCAAGCCGCTGTATAGGACTCAGCAAATATATTCTTAAGTTTATTTTTCAAGTGCTGTTTGTACCAATAAATAGCTGTCGTCTTCTCAGTATTATGTTGGGCAGTATGCCTTGTAGATTATGGAAACATTGTTATTACAGAGTAAACTTGTGTAGTTCCGGCAGATGTCGCCTTTCGTTTTGCTGTAGGCTTCCACTTTCTCACTTCTTACGTGGGTTTCACAGTAAAGATCGATGCCTGAAAAAAGGAGATTTAAGTTTTCGCACAATTTTCAAATACAAATCTAAATATTTGTGAAATAGCAGTATATAATGTAGTAATGCTTCACTGCAAAAATAATTAAACAAATGGTTTGGGCTGTGACCTGTCCATGACAAACGTTCTCCGGAAAACGCAGGGTAATGAGATTCGTTTTCAATGCAGACATTCTCGATAGTGCAATCATAGAAGCTAGTTTTACGTGGTCAACCTAAACAGTGGGCCTTGACAATTAAAAGACCCTCAGTACCACACGCTGACGCATAAATCCTAACTGGTGACGTTCCAACATTCCATTCAAGTGTTTACAAATACAATTCATAAAATTCCACTTAAATCATAACACAACCCGCTTGATTCCATCGTAGAAAACACCCAAGACGTTATCAACTACTCTTCCTAAACAAAACAAGTTGCTTCCCGTCATAACCATTTTTTCTCGAGTAAATGCTGCATTCATAAAAGCGGACACTGCATGGTTAAAAGGACACAAAAAAAAAAAACATTCCTGTGTCATAGGAATCGATATAACACGAAAGTGAAACGTGTCTTCACAGAAGTTTTGCAGCGTTTATTGTGCATTGTTTCGCCAAAGGACGAAGGAATGAAAGCTATAGCCACAAATTGTAACGTCACTTGAAGAACGGCAAGCAGCTCGAAACTTGCAGCGCGCTCCTCAAACAGAAAGGACGCAGGCAACGAACGCACAAGTATACACAGGACGACCGCGAACTAACAAAATATTATCTGCGGTGTCACGTCCCAGAACCACGAAATGAATATGAAAGACGCCGTGGTGGAGGGCTCCGGAAATTTCAACCGCCTGGTGTTCTTTAACGTGCACCTAAGTCTGAGTACACGGGCGAGCGCGAACTAACAACTGCCAGAATTATTACTTTCTTGTGTGAGCTCGGCGTTAGCATGCTGCAGAACGTTCGGTGTGTGGTTGAGTCATATTGAGTCGCGCGCTGGGGAGCGAGAGGTCGTAGGATTCAACTCTCCGCGAAGGATCTCATCCATCATGTTTTTTTTTTCTTTGCCATTTGTTGAAGTATATTGTTGAAGTATTTGTTGAAGTATTTAGTATTTGTTGAAGCCAAGTGGTTGCAACGGTCAGCCTTGTATAGCTCGCCGTGATCGCCGCCTTAACTTGGGGTAGACCAAAATTATTGTAGGGAGGGTAAGAGGGTTTGATCAATGTCTGGCTGGTCATGACATGAATAACGTGAAAATGCCACCGCGTACGTCGTCCAACCCTTTCCTTCTGACACGTGTGGCACATACCCGTATACCATGGGCGACGGTACGCGGGTATGCGCCACAAGTGATCGCCGCTTTATATCTACCCAGAAATGGCGAAAACCGAGGAGGAGGAATGAATTTTATTCGCAGAAACCAACAAGTTTAGGTGGCCGGGCCTAGGCCTCCTATGAAGGGACGTCAAGGGCTTGCCTCGACACCGCCTCACGGGTGTGCTGGGTAGCGCATGTTTGTTAATCAGGATAGAGTTCCGCAGAACTTCACGCAGCCTCGACGACAGGATCGTGATGTTAGCGAGCGTGTACTGCGCCGGGAACTCCCACAGTATATGTGGAACCGTAGCCGCGTGAGTGCCACAGCAGCGGCAGTTGGTAGTAGTGCAAACGGCCGCGAATATGAGGCGGATACTTACCTTGTATCAGGTTCGCACTAATCATGCACAGCGCACCCAGAAAAGAGGCCCAGCGAGAACAGACATTGATAACTTAAATGCGAGAGCGTTAAGAAAACCTGACATCGGCATCGTTTACCCGAAGAATACAAAGAATAAATAATAAGGTCCCAGGAGAAATCGAACCCAAGTATTGGCAATCAAGTATTCTACCACAGAGCCATGCCAGGTCTCGGAACTGCTTTGGGAAAAGACCCTATATATACAGGCGTGATGTTGGTGATACGACAATTCTCGTTGCTGTGCTGGCTGTATAATTTGATAAACATTTCATATGTACTCGTATGATACAAGCGTCACGTCGGGTCACCGTCAATTGTAGTTAAGGGCCATCCACTCAAGTTGGTCTACGCAGCACTATCCAGGGTTACCATGCTCGCTAGGACAAGCGCTACGTATCAGCTTACCCCTTCTGGTGTTGGGAATACTCATGTTTCTTTTGTCATCATTGCGCAACTGTAAACACCTGGTTATATAAAACATATGCGACTGTTCAAGGTATGCCTGAGAATACAACACTTCAACATGTCTTAAGCGTGATTTCGTAATGTTTCTCTCAATAAAAAATTACACCAGTCACCTTCCCCCCGCTTGCTTAACATCGATGTTCTAGGTGCGTGGGACCTGCTGAATTTTTTCTCGTACTTTCATTTTCCCGATTTTTCGGCAACGAACAACGCTTATTTATGGCTACCAAGCAACGACGCCGACGCTGGACTTTCTGCGAAATGAGCTCTTTAATGCTATAGCATTAAAATTTTCGTCCTCACGAACCGGGACGCAGCTAATCGGATCCGCCGCTCTTGGATGCAGGTGGCTCGGAAGAAACGTTGAAACTTGCGCCCCTTAATCATTGCTTGCGGCAGGTTTGTTGCCTTAAGTTTAAATACGTAGTATTTATTGCCGAACCAAATTCACATTGAGCGTTTCTTGTATCTATCTATCTATCTATCTATCTATCTATCTATCTATCTATCTATCTATCTATCTATCTATCTATCTATCTATCTATCTATCTATCTATCTATCTATCTATCTATCTATCTATCTATCTATCTATCTATCTATCTATCTATCTATCTATCTATCTATCTGCCTTCGTCTGGGTGCTCTCATGATCACCTCGATAACATGGTGTAGACGGAAATTGGCATGGGAGAGTATGAGCGCTTGACGAATATGACTGTCGGTTCATATTCCCAGGTGTTATCGGTGACTGACAACACTTTTGCTTCATTCAGTAAAGGATGGCACTTACAATGTTCACAATGTAGGCAGAGAATAACCGATTAATGGACCACATAACCTCGTTGAAAGGTCAAGCTTCGTCTAATCTCTGCCTACATTGTAAAGATTGTAAATGCGATCCTTTACTGAAATAAATCAAAGTGTTGTCGAGGCTCAAAGAGAGGACCGCGCGAGAGATTGTTGAGGCCTTCTACGTTCACAAGTCCGGTGACATGTGTGTGGCTTGGCCATCGGTGAACTTTCAGAAACTCGAGATTGGCTATCTAACCGGCCACCTGTAATCATAACTACGTGTCTTCGCATTTTCTATATATCTGTGTATTTCTGAAAATAAACTTTCAGTTGTTAGTCTGCTCTTGTCTCGTGGTTTCCCCCCCTTCTTGTTCCTATTTTTGCACAGATTCCATTCACAACGTTATGCCGCGTGATACTCACGGTCTCATATTTTGTAGGTCGCGGCACTACCTTGTCTTTGACATTATCATGTTGTCTTCACCTTGTGGTGAAACCGAATACCATTCTGATGCCTTCCGTTTAGCTGAACTGGCTCCCCAGTTAGCCGAGTTTGGTAGCCTTACGTCGTAGTATCTGCTGAAAGTCTGCCATGACCGCCTCGACTATGATGATGTTTCACCTAGACACTTAGCAAGTCTCGATCGGCATGTTACCCTTTCCTGAAAACTTCTTGCTGGCTAAAGAGGTGCATAACGAATCGTGCGCAAAGCTAAAATAAATAAATTTGAACACCCACATGCAGCTTTATGTTTATCTGTAGTTGATCAAGTTAATCTCTATTTTTTTGAATACCTCGCACCACAGGCAAGACATGCTTTTTTTTATTTTTTAGAACAGTAATTTTGACAACTCACATTTGCCGCCATACGTGTATAGAAAAAAAGCACACCCGACTTCAGCATCGTAGGCGTACAAACGAAGTATTGTTGGATACGCTATGAGAAAGAAAATAAAACAAAATGGTATTGGAAGATGGAATTCACAGACTCACAAATCCATTTCCAACGAGCATGGTAATGAGTCACACTATAACATAAATGTTGCCCGCATATGCTCTAGAATGTATTCCGTTAACGGCTTTCGCCTTTCAGGCTAATTAGAAGAATGAAAGACATCTGAAAAAGCCCCGATACATCGAGTAATTAAATTTTCTGAGTGATCATTCATGGCCACTGCATCACACCGGAAGTGTCTCCAATGTGATGCAGCTTAGTTGAGTGCAGTGTGTCCACTCATTTTGAATGAGCAATGAAGGTTCTACTTTTTTGCGGCGTGTTAACGATACACACGTATTATATAGTCGATATGATATTGGTTAACCGGTTTATGCGAAATAAGCTTTCCGTGCCCGTCACACTACTTACGACGTTCTCTTCTTAGTGTAAACCGTGTACCTGTATAGAAGGTAGTCTCAGCCATTTCTTTCTGAACATTGAACGACTTCAGTGGTGGAAGTTCGTCGACTGCCACTGCTGCTAAATGAGCTGCCCGAACAGCGGCTCAACGCCACGGATGCGAGAATCCAGAGGTGCTCGCCGCCAAAGCAGAAGCATTTGCCTCTACATATAGCAAAATCAAAACACCTAAACTACTGCACTCAGAAACAGCATTGAGCAGTACCGAATTCGTTGTGCATTTCTTACCCTGAAGTTCTCTCAATATTGTTAGGAGGCATCGTGTATCAGCCCGCAGTTGCAAACGAAGAGAAACAGAAGATGCTGGAATGCCGCGCAAGATGCTGGCAGCCATTCGGTGGCGCTGTTACTTATAAATACTGTAAATATACTCATTTCTGTCTCTCTTCTGTCACACATACAAAGTTTAAGTATGTGCTCATGTGATTAACTGGCAGGGCGAAGCGTTCCATCGAAGGTATCCGGTTGGCCAAGTAAAACGATGACATCACGACCAATACACTCACGGGTTGCTTCGGATGTCGAGATCATCTTGAGAAATGAGCACGTGGATCAAGTTCTATAGCCTGTGACAACCTGAGAGAAAGCTCATAAGGTCCATTTGAATTCACTTAAGGGGACTCGATGGCGAAAGCCATTTCTTTTAAATGCGAATGCATTTCTTAGTCGGGCTATGTCAGGCATCCGGCGTTGTGCGGCGTTGTCCGGCGTTGTCCGCGGCGGCGCGCTCACTCCCTCTCCCATGCGCAACAGCTGCGGGCGCGCGCGCTTATCCTCACCCCCTAGCAACCGGAGCAGGTGGTGCGGGCGGAGTAGCGGAGAGTGAGTGGAGAGGAGGAGCGCGCTCTGGTGTGTGAGGGCACTCGCATCGCGGGAGCTCGGCGGAGCTCCCGCGTGTGTGGAGAGAGTGTAGGAGAGGGTAGGTGCAGTGCTTCGCCGCTCTTTCTCTCGCCGTTCGCTCTCTCTCCTCCCTGCGCCCCCACTCTCCCGTCCGCTCGCTCGCACGTATATATATATATATATATATATATATATATATATATATATATATATATATATATATATATAAAAGATTAAAAAGACAAAAAATAAAAAATAAAAATGAAAAAAAAATAAAAAAAATATAAAAAACAAAAAAACAGGCGCTGCGCCGTGCTCCCGACCGGGCTGCAGAAATTAGGCGCCTTTTCCTTCTTCGAACCACAACCACCATATATAAATGGAGTGAAGCGCGCGCAAAATGCATTCGCATTTCCTCACGATTCTCTTCGGGGAGGTGGGGGGCATTTTTTTTTTCTCAGTCGATGTATTGATCTTGCCCGTCACCTTTCGAAACCTTTCTGCAACTAACGTAGTTTTGCACTGCCTCCAAGTTCGGTGGCACCTCAACTGGTTTTGTGTTTCCTCCCTGATCGGACCAACTTTTGCCGATCTCCGATGCCATGTGATGACGTCACAGCAACGTCATGATGGTGCAGAACAGTTGGCGATCTGCGACGCCACCGTGACGTCGTATGTTGATGTCATCACGTCATAATTTTTTGCACCACTCGTCTCCCACGCCACGGGACGCCGACGCAATACGCCGACGCCCCTGGCAAAATTTCGCTTTTCATGAGGAATCTAAAGCTCTCGCCTGAAAAAAGTAAATTGTACCGCTTTCCATCTGTAATATGCTCGTCCAATTACGGTAGATTTTACTATGACGTAACGATTGAAAAAACCAAAGAAAAATGCAGCATGGCATCGCTTTATCGTTACCCCATATATGCGCCTAGTGCACCGCCTATAGAGGCGCCAATGATAGCCACCTAGCGGGCGCAGTCGACAGTACGTGCGGGAAGCCGAGCAGACGACAAGCTTTGCACAGCTTTGCTGTGAGGAGATAGATGAAGTTAGCGGCTGCGATTTCCCTTTCTTTCGGGTGCCAGACAACCAATTCTACGCTGGCACCTGCAGGAGAGGCACGGGGATATACGGAATTGACACTTGCGTAGGGTCTTCGCCAGGCACCAGTCCTGATCTAAGCGTGTGTCTCCGATTTCAAACGACGGCATGAAAACCTGGCGCCGACTGTTTGCGCGTGACAGAGCGCGCGCATCGAAAAGACAAGTATAAAGAGGCGCCGACAGCGCGCTTTTTACCCTTTCCTCCACCGAGACAGCATAACGCCCGCGCAAAATCGGGAAAATTTGAGGAATCAAAGAGGCGCCGTCCGAGTCCGCAGACGAATCTGAGAGAAACATTTTGCTTTATCCCTAGCTTTCTCTGTGCTAAGCACAGATGAATCGTGTACTCTCCGAAGCAAACTTAGCTGAAAGAGGAGTAACGGAGCCCTATAGACGCGCGCGATGAACGGATAGACCGTTGAAGGAGTAACGACAGGGACGCGTGCCGTGTGCAAAGCAGTTAGTCTCCAAAGGGATGCACCGCGAGGGATATGCAGGCCGTGTGCAGAGATACGTTGTCAAGGGAACAAACCGCTGTCAAGGGAACTAACTGTCCTCCTCGCTCATGGGTCAGTCTTCTCGCTTGTTTTCGTGGTGGCGCCGTGGTGCGTTGGGCCGCGTTCAGAGAATTTGACGATCTAAGAACTACGCCAACTACGCCGCGGTCCGCCGTGGTGCTTTAAAAGATATACACGTATGCGTGGATGAGCGTGTGCAAGGTGCTGCTTTTACGTTTCGCCGCACCCATGAAGTCAGGAGCTGGTCTCGACACGCCGTGACGCCGTCGACGCCGTGATGTATATCTCTGGTGTAGCAAATCACTGCGGCACTGCATCGCCACCGGCTGGAAATGGCGGCCGAGAATACAGTAGGCCTATGGGAGTCATGATTTCAATCTGACACAGTGAAGAAATCGGCGCTGGATTCTTTCACAAGTCAGTGATCGTACTTTATTCTGCCGTACCTCTCGCGTGCGCGAAACGCACCGCGCTTTTAAGGTGAAAGCCTTTAATGTCTCATGCTCACGTCCGTCCGGTGTCCGTCCGTCCGGCGTCCGTCCGTCCGGCGTCCGTCCGGAGGTCCGTCTGTCCGTCCGTCCGTCTGTCCGTCCGTCCGTCTGTCCGTCCGTCCGTCCGCTTGGATGTCCGTCCGTCCATCCGTCCGGATGTCCGGATGTCCGTCTGTCCGTCCATCCGTCCGGATGTCCGTCCGGATGTCCGTCTGTCCGTCCGTCCGTCCGGATGTCGGTCCGTCCGTCCGGATGTCCGTCTGTCCGTCCGGATGTCCGTCCGTCCGTCCGGATGTCCGTCTGTCCGTCCGTCCGTCCGTTTGGATGTCCGTCCGTCCGTCCGTCCGGATGTCCGTCCGTCCATCTGTCCGTCCGTCTGTCTTTCCGTCCGTCTTTCCGTGAGTGGAATGGCCCCACGCTTTCGCCGAACACACTTTGGAATGTACAAAGTGTGCTTCAATTTTTGGCAACGGGCTCAATCGTGTTGTGTATCGCGCGCACGAAATGCACCCCGAAGGTCGGCTTGGGTGTGAGCTCGCCTGTGCTTGGTGACTGCTTGAAAGTCAGCCGCCATTGCCGTTGGCCGCCCGGACACTCGCTCATGGATTGTTCGTCGCGGTGATGAGCTGCGGCCTCGCGATATTTGGCAGAGACCTCGCCGCCGCGCTGCGTCTCGTGCAAAACACATTTGCGGTTGCCGGCAACTAGCTTCGTTGTATGTCGCGAGCTTGAAGTGCACCGGCAGCTGGCGGGGACTTTAGCTAGCCGACTTAAGCTCCGTGGAAATTGTTCGCCATTGCCGTTGGCTTCCCCGTCACTCGGTCGCAAGAAGCTCGGCGGCTTGGCCTCGGCGTCGTTGTGCATGCGACCCCGCGTTCGCTCGCTGGACTCTGCCGCTGCTCGAGGAACTTGGTGGAAATTTAGCGCCATTACGGTCGTCTTTCTCGGCGCTCGCTCGGAAGCAGCTTTGCGCCATTCGTGGCGGCAGCCCCGCGTTCGCTCGCTGTACTCTGCCGCTCGCTCGAGGAATTTGTTGAAATTGGTCGTTACTACTGCTATTACCGCCGGCTTCCTCGGCGCTCGCTCGGAAGCAGCTCGGCGGCGGCCCCGCGTTCGCTCTCTCTTCTGTTCGAAGTTCGCTGGCGCCAGAAGCTCCGCGTGCGGCCTTGCGGCCCCGCGTTCGCTTGCTCGAGCAATACGACGTCGCTCGCAGAGAACTGGCCGACTCGCTAGCGGCAAGGCGGTTCGCGGCGCCTCGGCGGGATGGCTGCGGCTGTTGTGCTATGTGGCTCGAAATGAGTCTTTGGTGGTGTATGTCAGCGCGGTAAAATTATTTCAATGCGATATTTTGGACGGGTGTTTTTATTTCACCTGGTACGTATTTCCCATGTGCGTGCACCATCGTCCTCTCTGTCACGTGAGACTAACTATTTGCCATCTTTTTGTGCAGTGGTTTTCCACAACGTGCTGTATGCGCTGGTGCATTCAGTGCCAGTCATCTATCGCCTCCGTTGGAGCAGCTTCACAAAGAGGCTGTACGAGATATGACAAAGCGGCTGGACCTGTATTTGACATTTCACAGTGAATTTATCGAAACAATGCAGAAACTTTAGATGTATATAGAAAAATAAAACAGTTCATTCTCTCTCTTTCGTCTTTTGTTGTGGCATTGACTGCGAATGCAGTGAAACACGCATGGCTAAATATATTTTCGCGTGTTTTTTTTTCCGCACCATTTATTCCTCACTGCGGAGAAAAACGCGAGAAAAGTATAAAGCCTTGCGGAGAGTATTTGTAGAAAATCATCCGGGGGATTAACGTATCATTTGATGTGGGGACAAAAAGTTCATCCGAGTGGAGTATTTGAGTGGATCGACCGTTCGTCCGGCGAGGTGCAACTGTGGGGACTAACGGTAGCCCTGTAAGGTGTAAATGGGAGGACTAAATGTTAGTCCACTGAAGTCCAACTGAGGGGACTAAAGGTTCCCCGGTAAGGTGTAAATGTGAGGACTAAATGTTAGTCCCTTAAGGGGACTAACTGTTAACTTTAGGGGACTAACTTTTAGACCCGGTGCCGTTAGTCCTTAACGGGACTAATGGTTGTGGCAGCCCCATTAGTCCCTAAAGGGACGAAGCACACACCCTTTTAACACCCTTTTGCCTTAGAGTGTAGAAGCTTCCAGAACCCAATCGCGTGGTGATGGAGGTTCAGTCAGTAAAAAGTCAGTCAGTGAATAAGTTATGTTGTTCAAGTGATAGCGTTGTTCGCTCGACCAGAGAAGACGTGTTGTTGCTCAGGCTGCGGTAACTTTCGTCCCCTACCAGTGTCAACAGGATCGAATGCATCCAACGAACACCAATATGGTTGAACGAAAGCATGAAAAGAATAATCGAAACATGAACTCGCACAATGAAAAAGCGGCCCGCCTTTCCCAACGAACGGCGGTGGTCCACTGGTTCCGTCGCTTTTGCTCATAAGGTCGCGTGGTAAATCAATAAAACCGCACTTTGGGGGGAGTTTTTGCAGCTGTTTGAGCACCCCATCCCACACCTATTGTTATTCGACATCCTTTGAAATTTCAGCCACCACACATACGACGAACTTTGCTTACTTCACTACAGAAACGTTAACAACGCGTAAACACGCGTACAACGGCGTAGGTAACTACGGCGGTCGTCTGCTTGCTTTACCGATAGTAATGAGCAAGTTCGCCTACTATGGCGCTTTCCTCTGTGCGCACGAGGCGTATATGTATATAACCTGGAGCTTGCAACGTGGGAATCTGTGATATGAGCGTGGGAATATTTTGTGATATGAGCTTTGCAGAGCACCTAAATGAGTAATGTAAGTGCGGACGAAGCGTGAGAAAAAACTTCAGCCAGCTCCGCTAGGCGGACACTTATGAAGTAGCCAGGCTGGTGGCGTGCAGTGGGGTTGAAAGAAGTGGAATGAAGTGCGTACGAAAGGGAACGAAGTGGACGAATGAAGTGGGATGAGTAGCGGGAGCAATAGTGGGTGTAGTGGTTAGTGTGGGAGACCGTAGTGGGATTAACCCAATTTTCGTATGTTGCTCCCACTACAACTTACGATCTGCGACGGCCCCCCGGACATAAAACGCTCGGCTAAGAGTAACTTCGCTGTAAAAAAAAAGAAAGAAAAACTGCCGACATAATCTTAGCCAACACTGCGAAATTAAACAAGGCAGGTGCGGAGAATATGCAGTGTCATGTGCATTACAAGAAGAAAATCATGGCCATCCAGGGCGGGTGTCATTATGCGATGCATGCATATTAGCGCAGCTGAGTCGTGTTATCGGAATTATGTTCATCCACCAGCCCAGAATGATGTGCTAGGGTGAAGTGCCCATTGCAAAAGCCGTTTGGTTTATAATTGGTTTATATTAAAGTACAGAACACTTTCATGAAAGAAAACATGGATGGATTGGGAAAAGGTGGTATTTACAAAGCTGTAAAAGGTGGTATTTTACAAAGCTGTAAAATTCAAGTACAAAACTGAATATATTAGATGTAGTTCCAGCAATTCCGTTCAAGTGATTTGCATTCGTTTAGAGACTACTGTACGGTGGTTTTTAAATCCGAAGCGTTTCTTTGCGAACGTCTGCGACTTTGAGCGTATCTATCTATCTATCTATCTATCTATCTATCTATCTATCTATCTATCTATCTATCTATCTATCTATCTATCTATCTATCTATCTATCTATCTATCTATCTATCTATCTATCTATCTATCTATCTATTCTGTAAGAAAAAAATTTGAAGGACACTTTGTACATTCCGAAGTGTGTATGGCAAAAGCATATGGCCATTCAACTGACTACGCCATGACTGTTTTTTACACTCTTAGTGGGATAACACACATACGGAATGTATGCGTGTTTTCTTTTTTAAATTTTTTACCGTGAATAGCAGCGAGACGCGAGACTAATCTTCCTCCGTTCGCATGCGTTCGTATTTTCTCGCCCTTTGCACATCGCGCCAACGCCATCCGCGTTCCAGCGCTTAAATTGACGGACCCTTTGTAAATTGCAAAGTGTGTTCCGCGAACGCCTGTGTCAATTGAGACGGCGTCGGTCAGAATGATTCCAAACGCTCGGCGCAGGGACCAAGCGCAAGCAAAGCGCAAGCGCTGTAGAGTCCGATGCGACCGGCGTCCGTTTGCGCACCCCGGCGGCCACCTGGCTTCTTGTCAGGGCTCGGTCGGACGGACGGCACGGACAGATGAACGGACACGGACGGATGGATGGACACGGACGGACGGACACGGACTGACGAACACGGACGGACGGATGGACATGGACGGATGGATGGACGTACGGACGGACACGGACGTACGGATGCACGGACGGATGGACGGACGGATGGACGCGAGCATGAGACATTAAAGGCTTTCGCCTTAAAAGAGAGTAAGCGACTCTCTCGGTGGGTCAGAGTGGGCGCGTTTTAGGAAAGTACCTTGACTGCCTTAGGAAGAGTGAAATTACTCTTATCAAAAGAATCACATTACCACTTCTGAGAGAAATAAACGAATCTTGCCGGTAACACTCTTAAGCGGGTCAAATGACACACACCACTGTGTCACTTGACCCTACAACCATTTTAAGTTACTGATTACTCATGCTCTGCTTTTGCGCTACTTCTGTTGGAAATAGTGAAGTATTCATTTCCGGCAACACCAGTAATACTTACCATGGGAAAAAAAGTCTGCAAAAAAAAAGAATAGTTCAATTTTAGCATTACATCACTAAAAATCATCATGACAAGAAACATTTTCGAGCTGAACAATATAGAAAGCGCAAACAGATGGTTTGTGATTTCCACTTAAGCAGTTGAGGTATTCCGGATTTACATGCTTGTATGAGTATAACCAACTAAAATATGTGACTGCGATATGCAAAGTGTCATATGCTGCAAAATAAATTGCACAAATCGCCGTCAGGTTTCCATATTTATTCCTCATGATTATGAAATATTAAGAATTACTGATGGCTGCAGGCATGACACTTGTGACTTGCTATGTTTTCGCCCCTCTTTAGGGTAAGCAGCCATGGAAAAATCGTATCTGAAAAACCGAACATGCTAATATGACGAAAATACGGAATTGTAGTAGTTTCCGAATCGCTACCCAATAAGTGATTTACACAGACATAATCAAGGCTCGCAACAAAACATCAAAAAGAGACAGGCATGGCAAGGAACAGTGTTTTTTTGCCTTCTTCGTGCAAAACACCACTTACAAATAGTAGCTGCAAAACATGTCTCTTTGCAACAAACTTGGAGCACAAGATGATATGAGCCTATTTAAACAACAAACGAAATCGATTTAGGCTGAATAGCGTGGTTGATAGTTGACAAGATGAACGCCGCTGCAGACTTTCTCATCACGAGTGGTGAAGCGCCAGACCAACGCCTCCTCTATTTTTCAATGCCAGCCAAATGCGCTCGTTCCAGCCGTTCACACCTTCTCCTCTAGCCCTTTCTCTCCCCACGTGTGCTCGTTCGTTGCCCGGCAGAGAGGCGTGACCAGGAGTCCAGAGTAAGTGGATACGAAAAGTAGCGCTTAATTCAGTGTGCGGAATGTGGTTGAGAATTTGGTGTGCCGCTCTTGGACGCCATACCCTGACAGAAATGACCGACATGCCTGTTGCGAGTCTGTCAATATATACACCTCCCTTCGAACACGGACGGCGTGTCGAATCGCATGAGCAACACCAAGAATTTCACCATAAGCGGCATTCGTCGCACGCATAGCAGCACAGTCCTGCAGGGAGTCGGTGCCATCCAACACTACCGATGTGTAACACTCGCTAGTGCGTGCGGTGTCCGTGTATAGAGTATGCGATTCTTCGATGTCTTCAAGCATGCGGCTGAGGTATCGTACTCGAGATTTTCGCCGTCCCTTGTCATGTACGGGGTGCATGTTACGTGGTAAGGGATGAATACTTAGCATTTTCCGTATCGCAGGCGCTAATGTAGTGGGACGGGTTTCAAGCTGAAGCGGTGGGACGGAATATCCTAGCCGTGAGAGGAGATGGCGGCCAGTAGGGGTGCGTAGGAGGTGTTGGCGCTGACTGACCCAGTCTGTCTCTAGCAGCTCGGCGAGTGTGTTGTGTGTCCCCAAATTAAGAAGAAGACGCGTGGGAGTGTAGGTCGGAAGGCTGTGGGCCAGCTTAGTAGCTTTCCGAATCATTGCATCGATTCGCAGCTGTTGCGATTGGGTCAGCCGCTGGAAGGGGCAGGTGATATGTCAGCCGGCTGATCACGCCGGCCTCCACCAAGCGCAGCAGGTCTCCTTCTCAAAGCCCAGAACGCCTGTTTGAGAGCCGGCGGATCATTGACAGAATTTGGTCAATTTGTCGGGATAAAAGGCCAACGGTGTAGTTAGCTTTGCCATCCGCTTGAACGTGTAGTCCAAGAATGCGGTCACGATGGACTCGTGGTATGGGTATGCCATCCACATGCACGATGATAGGGGGAGGAGGGGTACTGCTGCGGGGGGCGAAGGACTATAAGCTCTGATTTTCGCGGAGTGCATCTCAAGCCTCCTTTTAGCGTACTCAGTGACAGCGTCAGCCGCTTGCTGCAGTCGGTCCTGGATGTCTCCGTGAGAACCCCGTGTCGACCATATAGTGATGTCATCCGCATAAATACCGTGGGCGACATTGGAGATCTGGTCGAGTAGTGGGGGGAGCCCTACAAGCGCGATATTAAATAATGTAGGTGAATGAACTGAGCCCTGTGGTGTCCCACGTCCTGTAAGGCGGATCGTGCCCGACCGATGTGGTCCCATTCCCGCAGTACAGTGCGATCACGAAGAAATGAGCGGATGTAGTTATACATTCAAGCTCCACAGTGCGATTCCACAAGGTTGCAAAGGATGAGGTCGTGTTCAATATTATCGAATGCCCCCTTGAGGTCTAAAGCAATGAGGGCTCTCGTTTGGGCGCGAGACAGAGGCCCTAGGACTTCCTGCCGTAGTTGTAGCAACACATCTTTGGCTGACAGATGAGCCCGGTATCCGAATTGAGAGTGCGCGAAGAAAGATTGCTGTTCTAAGAAGGGCTGCAGGCGCCGTAAAAGTACGTGCTCCATGAGCTTGCCAATACAGGAGGTTAGGGAGATGGGACACAAGTTTTCTACCTGAACAGGTTTGCCCCGCTTAGGAATCATTGAAATTTCGGCGTGTCGCCATGCTTGGGGAAGCGTACCTTGACGCCAGCATTCGTTGAAGATACTGGTTAGGTGGGTGATATCCGCATCACTTAGGTTGCGGAGTGTGGCGTACCGAATGTGGTCTGCTCCCGGTGCTGTGTTACGGCGTAGATCTTGTAAAACTACGCTTACCTCCTCAACCGTGATATCTGCATCAACAATTCATTCGTCTCGCCTACATAGAGATAGTCGGGGCAGTGCGGTGTTGGGCCTGTCGGTATGAAGTGTTTTTCTAGTTCTTTGAGTAGTTTCGAGGGGTCGTCTCGATGCTCGTGCATTAGGATGTCTAGCTGCTGAAATGTCTTCGTCTTCGTGGTGGTGGGGTCTGTGAGCGATCGAAGAATCGACCAAGTTTTTGCTGTGCCTAAGGTTCCTGAAAGCCGGTTGCAGAATTCTCGCCAGTTATTTCTGATGAGGGTCTCTGCATATTCTTGAGATTCCCGCGTAATTTGGTCTATTCTTTTCCGGCGTTTCCATCGCCGTGTGAGTCGCCTCCGCGCGTCCCAAAGATGAAGTAAATGAGGGACAATGTCCGGCGTCTCGGTTGTGGTACTCAGTGTGCGCGTGGTGGCCTCTAGATCTTCAGTGACAGAGTCAAGCCATAGGTCATACCCTTGCTCCTCAGGTGGTTCCCGGCGACGTTCCCTGAATTTTAGCCAGTCCATAATGCGTAACTTCCGCTCGGGCCTGCGCACACCATGCAGTGGTAGGATGGTTGCCACAATATAGTGGTCACTACCAAGGTGTTGCTCTAATGGACCATGCGCTACGACTGGGCCGGTATTGCGCACGAAGGTGAGATCACGGCAGGTGTCACGCGATATACTGTTGCCTATTCGAGTGGGGCGCTCTGGGTCAGTCAGCAGGGTGTACCTCATGTTACAAATGTGGTTCCATAAGCGTGTCCCCGTGGCCTGCGATTTGACGTAACCCCAAACTGGAGGCGGGGCGTTAAAATCCCCGCACACCACACAAACCCGTCCAAAATTCCCAAATTCCGTTAGGAGGCGATGAAAACAGTGCGTACGCGAACGGGGGGGGAGCTGTACACATTTAGTATGAACAGGCTTGTGCTGTGTGAGCCCTGCGTAATTATTTCGATAATTTGGTAAGGGATGTCACTACTAGTGGCATGCACGCGACACGTGAAATGTTTTTAAACTAGGGCTCCCACAAGAGGAGAGGCGCCCAAGAGCGTGTTGTAGCCGGATAAAGAAGGCGTGCAATTTGGTTCCTGTAGGAGGATTACATCGGGAGGGTGTGTGGATGTGGCTACGTACTGTTGCAGGGAACTCCGCTTCTGGCAGAATCCCCTGCAATTCCACTGCCACACCACTAGCTGCGGTGCCTCACGCGGCGCCATCTTCATCGCGGGGGTAAACAGTAGGGCGTGTGTAGGGGTGGGGGGCGCCGTGTACTTGCGTTCGAGGTTGACAGACGAGAGGTTTGGTCGAGTGGCATATTTGCGCTGTGGTTGTTCATCTCGGTACTTTGCATGGCGGCGTTACGTGAGAGCGTACGTTCGATACACGACTGGACTTGCTCCATAATCTCTATTTGAAGGGTTTCCATTCACCGTTCTATCCTGTCCAGTGCAGCCTGCATACATACGCCCATGTCTGCTACCAACGCGTCCATCTGCTTTTGCAGGTGTTCGCAACGCGCCTCCATGTCACGACGTAGCCGTGCTATTTCAGCTAGAGGATCAGGGGTCGACGATGTAGTGGTATGAGGAGAGGAGTTGGAGAGCGATTGGGGGGGGGGGTGGAGTAAGCTGTGGGGGACCCTCTACCCAACCTACCTCCCGAGGTGCCACCCCCTTGGTTGCGGCCTGCTCCGGGGCCCGTTGCTTCTCAAAGGGGGCGTGGACCTCCTTGCCATGGACTTTTCTCTGCAAAGCCTTCTTGTAGGGTTGTTGCGGAGATGGGGAAGGAGCACGCTTCTCTGGTAGGTGCCTTGATTCCTCGCAGGAGCGGGTCCGGGACTTGGAGCGGGTCGGGAACTCGGAGCGGGTCTTGGACATGGAGCGGGTCCGGGACTTGCCCCGCGATCTCGAACGGCTCTTCGATCGTAATGGTTCTTTCTGCTTTGTCGGGGGGCGGGATTGTCGGGTCTCAGCTGGCTTGTTTGAAACGGTAGGGTCAATGAAGGGTTGGAGTTCGCGCAGCTCCTTCTCGAGGGCTTTTCGCACTCATACCTTGTTGACAGCCTGCCTCTCCCGTCGAGGACAGTTTGGATCTGTTGTAGGGTGGGCTCCATCACACGATTTGCAGTGTGGAGTGCACGGATGCAATGGGGGTGGGGTTATCGGTTCCGCACGTCGGGCATATGACTACGTGTGGTGTACGGCAATGGTCATCCCGATGGCCGAGCTTGTGGCATATCTTACAAACCAGTTGGCGGGGGGCGATGTGGGTAACAACGCAGTTCTGCACCGTAGAGGCGCACGTAGCGAGGTATTTTTTAACCCTTCTAAGTGACCAACGCAATGTTGGTCTGACCCATCATGCGCGCTTGAAGTATCTGGGTTTCAGGAGCCACAAGTTCATCTACCAGCGTGGAAGACGACGTACCGGGCACTATGCCAGGAACAATACCCTTGCAGGAGTTGTCTGGGGCTGCAAAGTACGTTGTGTTGGGATAAACTTGCTCACCAAGTCTCAGCTCCCGCACCTTGTATAGCGCGTCGGCCACATGCGACTGGGGCGTGCTGATGATCGCTAGGTTTTGCTGAGGTCGCAGTCGGAATATAATGTCCTGGCGGTCTTTCGTGGTCAAGCGAGCAGCACTCCAGAGAGGGCCGGCAAGTTCAGGGCGCGGCCACTTATCCAGGCAAAGTCCGCCATGTGGGTGCAGGATGATCTTTTCGTCGTGTAAGGGAAGTCGAGGCAGGTGCTGATGCCCACTGTGCTTGCCTACGTTGCGCTGAGAGACGCCCGGAATGTTCTCCGATGGTTCCGTCTCCTTGTGGGCGTTCATTTTGCGGATGCGTCGCTTGTTCATAACTGTCTTCCAACAGCCACCTGCGTCGTCGTCATCGGTTTGGTCATCGTGAAAGTTCGAGGCGGCATCTTTCTCCGTTCTTTCCCCAGTCAGAATGTCCTTTTGTTGTTTGGAGGGAGAACTGGTGACAGCGGGATTAGATGTCAACCCCTTGGTGAGGATCTCGGATGTCAGCGTTGCTGCCGCGCAACGCCCGGCGGCGTTCTCCGTCACCGATCGCGACTCTTTGTCAATGGAAAACGGCTTCACGGTAGATAAATGCTCCATCGAAACAGAGCGGTGCATTGGCCGAGAGCCCTTGCACTCATGGCTGCTTGGGTCCCGTAGTTAAAGATGGGGAAACCACGCCGAGGCAGCTATGGCTGCGCCAGAAGCAGCCGTGTGTGGGCCGCCGCAGAGCTTCGGACTCCCACGGTGCGACGAACGATCAACTCAGTGCGACGAGCTTGGTGTCGGCGTGTTCACGGCCACTTGCTGAGTTGAAAGGTGCCACCGAACAGGCGAAAACTCGCGCAGTCGATAAATACGCATGATTGAGGCGAAGAAACAGGGAGCGTTGCACGAGACGCCGCGGCGTCTCCCGCCAACACAGGAGCTCCGAAGAACACGTCCGTTCTCCACGAACGCTAGAGGAGGAATCAGTCGCTTTGAAGACCTCATTTTACAAGAGGCGTGGCACCACCTGTGGGAGCAGTATTGGGTAGTGCAAGACAGGGTTGCGAACCGTAGTGTAATTACCCTACGTGTAGGGTATTTTTGGACATTTAGGGGCGAAGCTCCTTAAAGGACCAGTGACATCAACTTTACGCATGTCGCGTTTTTTGCGTCAGCGTGTAGTAATGGATGCCCTAGTAACGATTCGGTATTGATAATCCAACAAGGGACGAATTAATATATGTAATATTGATTAGTATGACCAGTACCGAACACAATTCAAAACGGGTGCAAAGCGCGCTAATTTTCAGCGCTGCCAACGCTGCCAAGCGGTCACCTCCCGCAGTCACGCCCCACCTGATCACGTGGCCACACGAAATGGTGACGCGAGTTTCAGCTGACATTTCGTCTGCTCGGCGCGCACGTGTAGGCATCTGTTCGCCACCCCCATCGTCGTCGCCGTCATCAGCGTCCACAAGCGACAGTGAAAATACCGAGGAATATGAAATCGCTGCGATTCGCGACGTGGCGAATCATTTACGGTTCGATCCTCTTCAGAGTATTAGTGGTTCTGATATCGACGCCCGACCCAACAGCGACGAGGAGGCAGGCTGAAGACGCGCGCTCGGGCCATGTTGGCTGGCAAGACATGTCACAACTACGCATAAGAACGCTGCGTGCGTGTTACTTGTTTGAAATGATATTTTTCTGAACCATACGTTCTGTACTGGTGCCATTTGATCGGTTATTGTCGTGTTTGCGTCTACCTAAGCATAACCAATGTGTCATAATAACTGGTCAGTTAGTGAATGTCGCCATGTGTGTCAATTGTATTGTATACTGCTGAGAAATTGAAATGCAACAAGAAAAAAGTGAAACGCAGATGCCTGGCGTTTTTATTCCGTGAGCGCGTTGTGGGGTAGCGTTTCGCAATGGTGCACTGTACATCCGAAAACTAAATCAATCTTTGAATAAAACTGGAACTGTCTTAATTCACATGTCACTAGCACAGGGCAGACGCGAAAGATAGTAGTTCAATTATTCGAGGGCGAGGCGATCAATACAATTGATGGAGAAGACGAAAAAGAAGTAGGTTTTCGCCTTCGAGTTATCTTAGGTCAGCGCGCACGGGACCATGCGAGTTTCTTCTGGACGGGTGGTTGAAAGAGCATCCCCTTTATGACGGCGAGGTGACCTGCGCTTCACCAAGCTCTAGATTTTATTATTATTAATTAGGGTTACGGCATAATCTTGTGCAGATAAATTAAGGTTCTCGTCCTAAAAAAACATATATTCAGAGCCCGACTTTCAGAGCCTTAGCGCAGATTAAGTTTATGTAATTTTATTTTTTATCTGCCTACTTTCCGGTCATCTTTTACTCATTAAATGGGACGCATTTCATTGCGTCCTGCAGGCACTTTTAGCGTGTCTATCTGTCTATCTATCTATCTATATATAATTTATATATATATATGTATATATATATATATATATATATTGTAGCGATGCATTGGAACCTAGAAATGGGTTGCACTCTCGAGAGCCTTCTAGTGGGTCATCTGCAAAAAGGACGCCGCTCGCGCTGAGAGTTCGTGCCTGGCCGTGGCTGTCGCCATTCCGCAGTATCTCTGAGTTCCGGCAAATAAACGCCTTAACAAATTGGTGGAGAGCGCTCTGCTCCCATTCGACGCCTGTGGAGCTTCGATCTCGTACCCTGCCATCTAACATGCCCCAAGACGCTTCTCAGCAAACGCCTCCCCCCATGCCGCCCACTTGTCCCGGTGTCCCACGCATCCGCGATCCACCGATCTTCACTGGCGCCGATAGCACCGATGTGGAGGACTGGCTGGCACTTTACGAGAGCGTGAGCATCCCCAACAAATGGGACGACGACGGAAAGTTTACATACTTGGTATTCTACCTTGCGGGAGTAGCAAGTTTGTGGTATAACAACCACGCGTCTGATTTTGCGACTTGGTCCGATTTCAAGACCGCCGTCATCAACGTTTTCGGCCGCCCTGCCGTTCGCAAGCTGAAAGCCGAACAGCGCCTACGCGAACGTGCTCAGCAGGCCGGTGAATCATTCACCAGCTATCGAAGATGTCCTCGACTTGTGTAAGAAAGCCAACGGAACCATGTCTGAGCCTGAGAAGATCCGCAACGTTATGAAAGGTATTGACGAAGATGCCTTCACCATGCTGCTCGCCAAGAACCCTGCCACAGTGGCTGAGGTCATCACGCTGTGCCAGAGCTACGAGGAGCTCCGCCGGCAGCGTTCGATGACCCGTCGCTCCCCTTCACGAGGTGCAGAGCTTGCTGGATTGGTGGTCACCTCTGACCAGACGGCGTTGCTGACAGAGCTCAAGTCCTTCATCCCTGAGGCAATCGCACGGCAGTTCTCTCTCCTGGCCTTTGCCCTCCCGCCGGCCGTTCAACAATCGGCGATCACCCTTATTCCTCCACTCCGCCGAGCGATTGAGCAAGAAATTTCGGAGGTCATGCCAGCGTACCACCAGCAATCTCCGGCTCTTGCGCCCCAGAGTTACGCTCAAGTTGTCGCCAGGCCGCCTCAAGTACTTCCGGCGGCCGCACCTCTGACTTACGCCGAAGCCGCCGCTCGACCTCCATCCAACGATGCAGGTGTGCCGGCTACGTATGCTGACGTCGTCACTAGGCCTCGACATCAGCCCACCATCCAGCCATTCCAGCCGCAGTTCCGTCCGTCAGGTCTTGCGACATGGGCGCGACCTACCCCGGCGAACCAATGGCGCACACCCGACAACCGGCCCATCTGCTTTGCATGCGGTTACGCCGGTCACGTGGCGCGTTATTGCTTTCGGGTGCAACCGCCTCCTGTCCCGTCACCTGCCGCTGGCCAGCTGAGCCGTCCCTTTCACGACTCACCCCCTTCTATGCCACCGACGTCTCGCCCAGCTTCATCTCCTCGTAGGTCCACGTCTCCACGACGTCGATCCCTGTCACCCATGCGGCCAATTTCGGCCACTCAAGGGCAGGACAACTAGTCGTCGCAGTCCACGAGGCAAGGGCTGCGACGCTGTCGAACTGTGAAAGCCCTCGGAGAAATCCATGGAATGTCATTGACGTGTTTGTGGACGGTGTTCGCTCATCTGCCCTTATCGATACTGGAGCTGCCGTATCCGTTATGGACGCAAAACTTTGCCGCTTACTCCGAAAAGTGACGACGCCACTTTCTGGGATGTCCCTCCGTACCGCTAGTTCGCAGAGTATTCACCCTACAGCACTGTGCACTGCTCGCGTCGTCATTCAGGAAGTTCTGTATGTCGTCGAGTTCATTATCATTACTGCATGCTCTCACGACGTCATCCTGGGATGGCATTTTCTCTCCCGCCACGACGCCGTCATTCATTGTGCCTCTGCCGAAATCGAACTCTCGCCGTTCTCACATTTGACGCCAGTAGACAGTTCCTCGGCACTGAGCAAGATCCTCGTCAAAGACGATACGACAGTGCCTCCAAGCTCGTCAACGGCTGTGTCGGTCTATTGCGCCGGTCTCTCCGACACAATTGCACTCCTTTCGCCATCTGACCGTGGTTGCAGTAGGGATAGGGTTGCTGGTATCTTTCGCGACCGTGCAAGTAACTCAGGGCAACACCGCTATTTTTGTGACCAACCCATTCCCGTACATGGTTACGTTGGTTCGAGGGGAATGTCTCGGCAAAGTGGAACCCGTCGACGAAGCACAAGTCCTGGACGTACGCGATGACTCGCACTGTCCCAGTTCTCGTACCATCAGTGCTATTTCCGCGTCTGATCCGTCACCTGCTGACGTATTTGGTCCCTCCATTGCTGATAACCTTACGTCGGTCCAGCATTCCCAGCTTCTAGGCCTGCAGCAAAAATTTCGTTCTTCTTTCGACGTCGGGCAAACTTCTCTTGGTCGCACGTCCGTTACACATCGCATCGACACTGGCGCCCAGCCACCGTTACGGCAACGTCCATATCGCGTGTCGCCTGCTGAACGTCGGGTAATTAATGAGCAAGGAGAAGACATGCTCCGACGCGACGTAATTCGGCCCTCGGACAGCCCATGGGCGTCTCCCTGTTGTTCTCGTCGCGAAGAAGGACGGTTCTGTGCGGTTCTGTGTGGACTACCGACGCCTCAACAAGATCACTCGTAAGGACGTGTGTCCACTACCGCGAATACACGACGCGATTGACAGCCTGCAAGGAGCACAATTCTTTTCATCTCTCGATTTGCGCTCAGGGTACTGGCAAGTACCTATGGCTCAAGACGCTCGACCGAAGACCACCTTTGTCACGCCCGACGGCTTGTACCCGAATTCAACGTCATGCCGTTTGGGCTGTGCAATGCGCCCGCCACCTTTGAGCGCATGATGGATACCGTTCTGCGGCAACCTGAAATGGCACACGTGCGTGTGCTACCTCGACGACGTCGTCGTTTTCGCTCCGGACTTCTCCACGCATCTTCAGCACGTGCGGCATGTTTTGACGCGTTTGAGTGACGCCGGTCTGCAACTGAACCTAAAGAAGTGCCGATTTGCAGCACGGCAGCTGACAATACTCGGCTACGTCGTGTCCAAGGACGGAATTCTCCCCGATCCAGCCAAGCTTCGGGCCGTGACCGAGTTCCCAAAGCCGACGTCCATCAAGGAACTGCGCAGTTTCGTAGGACAGTGTTCCTACTTTCGGCGCTTCATTCGAAACTTCGCGGCGATCATATCACCACTGACGAAGCTCCTTGGAAGCAACGGGCCCCTTAATTCGTGGTCATCCGAGTGCGACGACGCCTTCGCCAAGCTCCGCCATTTGTTGACGTCCCCTCCCATACTACGCCACTACGACCCTACGGTCCCAACGGAGGTGCACACAGACGCCAGCGGGGTAGGCCTCGGCGTTGTCCTGGCGCAGCGCAAACCCGGATTCCCGAATATGTCGTGGCATACGCAAGCCGTACGCTCACGAATGCCGAGACAAATTACACCGTCACGGAAAAAGAGTGCCTGGCGATCGTCTGGGCCCATACAAAGTTTCGACCCCTATTTGTATGGTCGCCCATTCGATGTCGTCACCGACCATCACGCGCTATGCTGGCTGTCGTCTTTGAAGGATCCCTCAGGGCGTCTCGCCCGCTGGGCTCTTCGCCTGCAAGACTACGACATCCGCGTGCTGTACCGCAACGGACGCAAGCATGCTGACGCCGACGCCCTCTCGCGCTCCCCTCTGCCTGAAGACAAAGCCCCCCTGCTCAGTATCTTCCATTGCTGTTTCTGCCATCGATGTTCACATCATTGCTACCGAACAGCGCAAGGATAATTGGATCGCCCCGCTGATTGACCTGCTCTCTGATCCGTCCACAACACCATCCTCTCGCGCCTTGCGTCGTCAAGCTCACCATTTCGCCATACGTGATGACCTGCTGCATCGACGCAATTACAACGCCGACGGCCGGCAGTGGCTACTGTGATACCCCGCAGTCTGCGGTCGGAAATATGTAAGTCATTCCACTCTGATCCACAATGCGCGCACTCTGGGGTGTCCAAAACTTACCACCGCATTCGACAACGCTACTTCTGGCGAGGGATGTACCGCTACGTGCAGAAGTTCGTTCGCTCCTGCCTCGACTGCCAACGCCGCAAACCGTCAACACACATGTCACCAGCCGGCCTACAACCGTTACCTTGCCCTGACTGTCCGTTTGGGCGCGTGGGTATCGATTTGTATGGACCACTTCCTCTGACGTCGGCTGGTAACCGCTGTGCCATCGTCGCCGTAGACCATCTGACGCGATACGCCGAAACCGCCGCCCTCCCTGCGGCTACTGCGCGCGATGTTGCCTCCTTCCTGCTGCGCCGATTCATACTGCGTCCCGGTCCACCCCAGGAGCTTCTCGGCGATCGAGGCCGTGTCTTCCTGTCGGAAGTCGTCGAAGCCATCCTCACGGAGTGCCATTCTGTCCACCGCAAAACTGCTGCTTACCACCCGCAGACAAATGGCCTCACCGAACGCTTTAACCGCACCCTCGGCGACATGCTTTCGATGTACGTCGCCGCCGACCACACGAATTGGGATGCTATACTGCCCTTCGTCACCTACGCTTACAATACCGCCCCTCAGAGCACTACTGGTTTTTCACCCTTCTTACTATACGGACGGCACCCGTCGCACACCATCGACACGATACTCCCGTACACGCCGGACCCATCTGAGTGTGCCCCAATTTCTGACACAGCCAGGCTTGCTGAAGAGAGTCGCGAGCTCGCCAAGACCTTCACGACGAATGAACAAGAGCGGCAGAAGAGTATTTGTGATGGTTCCGCCACTTCTGAGCCCACGTTCCTCCCTGGAGCGCTCGTCTGGCTCTCGGTCCCTACCTCCGCAGCTGGCCTCTCTTCAAAACTACTGCCGAAATACGAAGGCTCCTACCGTGTCATCGAGCGCAATGCTCCGGTCAACTACCTGATCGAACCCATCGAACAATCTTCGGACATGCGCCGTCGAGGGCGCGACATTGTCAACGTGGAGCGCCTGAAGGCCTACTATGACCCGCTCATAGTGACAAGTTGTTAGGTCGCCCGGTAGTAGTAGTTCAATTATTCGAGGGCGAGGCGATCAATACAATTGCTGGAGAAGACGAAAAAGAAGTAGGTTTTCGCCTTCGAGTTATCTTAGGTCAGCGCGCACGGGACCATGCGAGTTTCTTCTGGACGGGTGGTTGAAAGAGCATCCCCTTTATGACGGCGAGGTGACCTGCGCTTCACCAAGCTCTAGATTTTATTATTATTAATTAGGTTACGGCATAATCTTGTGCAGATAAATTAAGGTTCTCGTCCTAAAAAAAACATATATTCAGAGCCCGACTTTCAGAGCCTTAGCGCAGATTAAGTTAGTTTATGTAATTTTATTTTTTATCTGCCTACTTTCCGGTCATCTTTTACTCATTAAATGGGACGCATTTCATTGCGTCCTGCAGGCACTTTTAGCGTGTCTATCTACGCATCTATCTATCTATCTATCTATCTATCTATCTATCTATCTATCTATCTATCTATCTATCTATCTATATATATATATATATATATATATATATATATATATATATATATATATATATATATATATATATATATATATATATATATATATATATATATATATATATTGTAGCGATGCATTGGAACCTAGAAATGGGTTGCACTCTCGAGAGCCTTCTAGTGGGTCATCTGCAAAAAGGACGCCGTTCGCGCTGAGTTCGTAACTGGCCGTGGCTGTCGCCATTCCGCAGTATCTCTGAGTTCTGGCAAATAAACGCCTTAACAATATATATATATATCTATCTATCTATCTATCTATTCTCTAAGAAAAGAGAGTAAGTGACTCTCTCGGTGGGTCAGAGTGGAGGCATTTTAGGAAAGAACCTTGACTACCTTAGGAAGAGTGAAAGGGCTTTTATCAAAAGAAACCCATTACCACTTCTCATAGAAATAAACGAATCTTGGCGGTAACACTCTTACGTGGGTCAAATGACACACACCACCGTGTCACTTGACCCTACAACGGTTTTAGGTTACTCATTTGACTCGTGCTCTGCTTTTGCGCTAATTCTGTTGGAAAAAGTGGAGTATTCATTTTCAGCAACACCAATAATACTTACCCTTTGGCGGGATTTCTGCAAAAACAAAAAAACAAAGAATAGTTCAATTTTATTATTACATCACGAAAACTCATTATGGCAAGAAACATTGTCGGCCTGTACAATATAGAAAGCGCAAACAGATGGTTTGTGATTTCCAATTAAGCAGTTGAGGTCTTCCTCATTTACATGCTTGTATGAGTATAGCCAACTAAAATATGTGCATGCGATATGCATAGTGTCATATGTTGCAAAATAAATTGCAGAAATCGGCGTCATGTTTCCATGTTTATTCCTCATGATTGCCAATAAATTAAGAATTCATGTGCCAGAGGTGATTGCCACAAGTGATTGACAGTTTATATCTACCCAGGAACGGCGAGAACAGACAGTGGTAATTTTAACGCGAGAGCGTTAAAAAAAGCTGACATTGGCAGCGTTGACCCGATGAATGCAAAGAATAAATGTCAGGGTCCCAACAGGAATCGAACCTCAGCCTTTTGCGTGGCAATCAAGTATTCTAGAACAGAGCCACAGCATGTCTCGGAACTGCTTTTCAAATAAACCGTAATGTTCATGAAACGTCAATTGTGGTTGTAGTGCTGGCTATCCAGTTTTATAAACATTACATATGTAATCTCATGATACAGCCGTCATGTCGGGTTAACATCAATTGTAGTTAAGCGCCGTCTACTGAAGTTGATTTATGTAGCAGTATCCTGGGCTACCATCCTCGCGAGCACAAGCGCTACATATCAGGTTACCGCTTCTGGTGTAGCTAATACCCATTTTGCTGCTGGCATCGTTAGGCAAATGTAAACAGCTGGTTATATAAAACATATGTGACTGTTCAACATATATGTGTGCGCGTACAATATTTGTGCATATGTTTAGCGTCATTTCATATCGTGTCGCTCGAAAAAAAATTACAACAGTCACCTTCATTCCGCATGCTTCGCATAACATCGATTTCCAAGTTAAGTGGGACATGCCGAATATTTTCTATCGCCGACCTGTTTACCTTTCCAATGTTGTCCCTAAAACCCAAGGGGTCATGTAGGCTAGGCCGCTCACAGCACCCGGGTTATGTCTTCAAACTTAATAAAACATGACCCGTCATTTCCTTGCCTTTCCCGCGAATCTGCATTTCTCCACTGGATTTCGCTTTATAACTATGCGTTCTAAGGCAACCCGACCTCGCTTCAAACGGCAAAGCACGTATTCCTTTGAGTTATCGTAAAGTGCACCCTTGCTTATTTTGTTTTTACCCTTTCGGTCGTTACCCAGAGTCGCCTTTCTTTCATCACTGCTACCCAATATATCTTTTCCGCCTCCCTGACGTTTAGCTGAACTCTCTTTGTCAACATATCGCTTACGCTGCCTGCCGTGTACTTGCTGATGAGTCTCCTAGTTCCTTTTTATCAACTGTGAATCAACCCTGTTGCCATACAAATACCGGGACGATTTCTCTTCCCATTATTTTGTCTTTCATATTCCTTATTCTCTGTCCGCAAGTTTTTCAAACCAATTTTCAAAGTAGCTACCGACTTCAGCGAAACTACACGTCTGCATGTGGCATAGTGAAGTGTAGTCTGTGTCTTTTTATTGTTACACTGCGCTATTTTAGGCGTAGGATACAATGTAGGGTAATAAAAAATTGTGTAGGGTAAAGTAGGGTATTTATGACCATGACGTAGGGTATTTTCTGAAAATTGGTTGGCAACACTGGTGTAAGGTCCGACTCTCTAGTAAAGTTTGCTGTGGAACCAGGTGCAACTAGCGAACGTGAATCAATGGTTTAACTTAATATTGCGAGTGCTCGCGCATTTAACTCTCAGAGAGCAAGCTAAGAATTTCTTTGCACTAGTCGGACGCGCCATTGAACCGCCATGAAGTGCTTGCTGGATCACTTGCGAGAACGATGGTGAAATGAAAAGTAGATGCTACAGCTCAGCGCACTACGAAGAAACGCGGCAATCGACGCTACTGTTGCATGGTGGATTACCACGGGCGCAAAGGATTCAATAACGACGTTCAGTTTTGCCGATTTCTAAGGACTGACGCGCTGGAATTTTGTGTACTGTGGCGCAGCCTGGTGGCGTGCGACGAAATTGGTTGGGTAGTCCAAAATGGACGGCGACTGGAGAGTTACACAGTTCTCGCGTGCTTTGTGCGTTTTATTTAGTTTTCCGCATAGTTTTCACAATCAAAAAGTGCTAAAAAAGTACTTTCCCGCTATGCCTGCAAAGTGTCACATGTTTGACGAGCGATCCCTGCTTCAGCAAACCATGTCGGACGCAGGTGAACCGAGCGACTTGCCAGAGAAGCGCGTGGTGCCGAATCGTGGTCGTCGCCGTTGTTTTTGCGTGGTTAATTGCCACAAACATCAGGGGGGTGTGTTCAGAAAAGAACGTCGGTGCATGTCCGCCGACCCCCTTTAATTTCACCGAAAAAAATACATTTTGTTTTCCGAGTCCCCAGGACCAAAAAACCACTTTTGGTTTCACGAGAAAAAAATTTAACCTTCTTTAAAAAAATTCACAAGTCTCCACTGAGCCGCCACCGCCTCTTTCGAATGTCGCGAAAATGGGATTTCGATGAGACGCTACAAAAACACTATTGCAGCTGTAGGTCCGAAAAATTTTCTCCACATAGTACGGATAGTTTTTGTTGAGAAAAAAATATTACTTTGCAGTTTTAATGTAGTTCTATTAAGAAAAAAAATCGCGAAATCGACACAAAGCTCAATAATGCTCATATTTATGATTTTTGTCCTCCGCAAGTATAAACGCCAGGCTTCCAAAAGTTTTTAAAAACATTGCCATATGTTTGGTGAACAAGTGTGCTGAACGAAATATCTGAGAGTGGCTTCAAACGTTAACCAGAAATGTTCAACTGAGGACATGTCTCTCAAAATGCAATATTTTGAAGATCAAAATGCAATATTTTGAAGATCATTAAAAAAAAAACACCATCTTCGATTTTCTTTAAACTCTCCAGAATAAAAAGCCAAGCACGTGTTCTAACATAATGTGTAAAAACATGTTGCATTATTTTTGTGAGGTCGGAACTACGAAGCACGAAAAGTGGCCAAATTGACGTATAGTGAGTAACCACAACATTGAGCGAGCATGGGGCAATAGTTGCCATTATCGTTATTTTTAGGTCCTGAATATCTTCTGTGGATCGACGGATTGTCAGGAATAAAACAGGAACAGTTGGTTTTGAAGAGGAAATTATTACTACATTTTTTTACGCAAATCAGAAAAAATACACGGGTCCCAGCCTCTGAGCATGCCGCGATAATGAGTCGCACTCCTCGCAGGAATCGCTTTCAAAATTTTTTGCGCATGTGAGCCTGCGTACGCCTCATAAAGGAGGTGGCTGAAGAGGATCCACCGCTGGATATTTATCGCTTCCCATGGCACATCGGTAATGTGATAACGCAGACAGTGCGTGTCGGCACAAGCGGCGCTTCTGCAGCACGACTGCGCTCACCCGCTCCCTCAAAAAAAAAAAAAAAAAAGAACATAAACAAGAAACAGCTCAACTCGCTTAAGAAAGATCGAAGTAATCCGTTCGTCGTTGACAACCCGGCAGTCCTCTGCTGGTGAACGAACGTGAGTACGCGTGCGGGTATTACACTCCCCTGATATTGATGGCCACGTTATGGAGCTCAGAGCGAGCGTTTTGCGCTGACTACCGAAAGAGGCATACGAAGAAGATTGCCTACAAGCGGAACTGTCGATGTGTGAAATATTTGAATGTCGCCTTACTAAGGAAGCGCATGCCAGAAAAAAGCCTCATCCATCAGAGAAACCGACATTTTGTGCCAGAGCTGTTTCAACCGCTTGAAGCAGATCACCGTAGAGTCTTCAGATGCATCTCAGTCTGACGCAAATTTTGTTCCCGAAGAAATTGCTGTCGAAGAGCTAAACGTACTTGTTAAGACAACCGATGTGACAACCCTGAAAATTCCGGCGAAAGTGAAAGCACAATGCCGAGTGTCTTACGCCAAGCGTAAGAAACCGGAGATCGAGGACGCTATCTCCAGGACAATTTCTGCTGTCCTTACAGTAGCGTACGGCACTGCAGGGGAATCTGGTCCTTCAGCGGAAACCTGCAACACGTGTCGCGAGTGGCTGCGCAACCTAAAGCACACATTCGATACCTGCGAATCATACTATGAACGCTGCCGCCTCCTGACATTGCTCCCTGTGAACCTTTCTCATCAAGAGATTCAAGAAATGATTCCATCCGCAACTCGGTACCTCATTCGGAAATCCAGAAAATACAGACACCCGGGTATGGTCAAATCCGAACCTCTACACCAGACCGAAGCTGAAGCCAGAAAACATACATGCAGCAATGAAATACTTTATTGACGATGAGCTCAACTCCACCCAACAAAGCCCAAACAAGAAAGATTTCATTGCAATTAGTTCTAAAGGACAAAAAGAGTACGTTTCAAAACGGCTGATGACCAGGTCCATTCGGGAAACATTTCTTCTACAGTGGCTCACCCTGACACAGGGATCGAGCTCACGAAGTTCTCCTCCTTGAGGCCGAAATGGGTTGTGTGCACAAGGTTGCTTCACCAGGAGCAAGATACGCACAAGTGCTTCAGGGACGTTTGTGACTGTCTAACTTGTCTGACTACGACTTGTGACTATGACTCCCTGTGTATGCAATAGCGGTAAATAAACAGTTCCTTCCGAGAGCTCGAATTGACTACACTTCTAGAAATCGTGTGGTTAGTCCTTACGCCAGGACCAAAACTGCGACCCATGCACGCACGCAAATGAACGAATTTGCACTTTAAGGCAACTCTTTGGTCTTATTCTGTCAAGCTGTTGTCCCTCGAGCACAACAGATGACATTCAGGACCTAAAAATAACGATAATGGCAACTATTGCCCCATGCTCGCTGAATGTTGTGGTTACTCACTATACGTCAATTTGGCCACTTTTCGTGCTTCGTAGTTCCGACCTCACAAAAATAATGCAACATGTTTTTACAGATTACGTTAGAACACGTGCTTGGCTTTAATTCTGAAGAGTTTAAAGCAAATCGAAGATGGATGGAAAAACATTTATTAATGTCCTGCAAGAAGCACGCGAACGCGCTCAGGGCTCCCACATGTGCTCAGTTGAACATTTCTGGTTAACGTTTGAAGCCACTCTCAGGTATTTCGTTCAGCACACTTGTTCACCAAACATATGGCAATGTTTTTGAAAACTGTGGGAAGTCTGGCGTTTATACTTGTGGAGGAAAAAAAATCTTAAATATGAGCATTATTGAGCTTTGTGTCGATTTCGCGCTTTTTTTTTAACAGAACAACATCAAAACTGCAATGTAATAATTTTTTTCTCAACACAAACTATCCGTACTATGTGGAAAACATTTTTTTGACCTACAGCTGCAAGAGTGTTTTTGTAGCGTCTCATCGAAATCCCATTTTCGCGAAATTCGAAAGAGGCGGTGGCGGCTCAGTGGAGACTTGTGAATTTTTTTTAAAGAAAGTGAAATTTTTTCTCGCGACACCAAAAGTGGTGACGCAATTAGTACGTTGTTCAAAGTAGCACAGATAGATGTCATTTCAACATGCCCACATTTGCCTCATTGACATTCTGATAATTAGGTGAGTATTTTTGGAGCTACGAATTCAATTAGGACTAAATAATTAATTCACATTAGCGAAAAAAATAGTAGCGGCTACTTACTACAGCATACTGGGAATAATATGCATAAGGCCTGCTTCGCGTGACGCCGTCCCGCTATTTTTAAATCATGCTGCGTGATAAGTGGGACACCCTGTATACCCTGTGTGCGGTTCTGACGGCACGCTATGGCTGCTGGCGGCGAACACGATGATATGCACCCAGCACTTCGTGGGAAACGAGAGAAACGATGCCTGTGTGTTTGCGAGTGAATGCTGCAGAAAACGGCACACGGCGTGAATTTGCTCATTCTGGCCGCCGACGGCTACCGTCGTCACTGAACCTTTGTAGATTCCGTTTCATCGTGAAATGTACGTACATCACTTGGTTTTCTTAACAGCAATCCCTTCATGTATGCTTTGTCGCTAATCGTGCGAACAGGCCTCGTAGAACTTGCATCGACTTCAACGTCGTATGAGATTCGCTGCACTTGCTAGTTGCAGCGCGCCGAAACGGTTCCTTCAATCTCCTGCATGTCATAAACACACTTGGCGTTGACGGACTTTTTGCACTTTTTGCCTTTACGAAGACTGCCTGGCCTGAAGAACGCTTGCACGCCAGCAATTGGCCGAAATCCAAAGCGGAGCACAACCGACAACGGCGGCTCCATTGGGCATCTGAGCTTAGTGCAGCATCCGGACGCCAGTCTCCCTACACGAAACCAAGGAATTTCTTGTAGGGGGGCGCTCTTTAGCACCGGTTTTGTGTAATCAATGTAGATAAGGCATTAGGCTAACGTAAAGAGAAACTTTTCTTTCCCTATTTTTTTTTTCGAGCCTGGTGGCAGATATGTCACCGCCCCGTTATAAAGGGGACGCTCATAGCATCTTTCCATCCATCCTTCGCAGCGCCGCCTGGGCAGCCAGGCAGGTCTATAACTTTCCGACGAAGAATTAAGACGAGAGAGCTGTATACGCGCCGTTGCGAACGTGCTAGGTAAGCAAATAACTTAAGTTCTGCTGAGCCGGTCGCATGAAAGTGTCATGATGTAGCTCTGCTGTTATTCCTTGGTGTAACGCTGACTATGAAGCTCAGAAGAGTCTCTCACCGCGGTGCACGCCATGTTACATGGAATGAATAGCTGGAGGAATACGGTTATGACGTGCCCTTGAATGCATCATGACAGACGCATCTATAGAGAGGTTCCTGTCAGTCAAGGCCTTATACCCCAGGTCGTTGCTCTTCGGGAGCGCAAGACGCCCCATATTCCTGGTAGGTGCTATATCACCGGTGGCTCGCGTGTGCCGTGGTGACGTTTCAAGAAATCCAGCGGGGGGTGCCGCCAACAGCCCTTTTATGCGCCATACTGGCTGCGTGGGATAGAGCCGCTGGAAATCATGCCATGCAGACATGGTATGTCTGCTGCTGGACGGAGCCATTAGCGTTTGCAGGCACGAGCGTCCAAAAGGACGCATATGTATACAAAGGACAAGCGTGAACTAACAACTGTCATAGCTGTTACGTGTTTGTATTTGAGCAACGCGCTGCGAGTGTCCACAATGCAGAAGCCGACGCTGTTGTTGTCGTTGCCACTGACATGGCTCATACCCACTCAGGGGATTGGCCAAGAATTGATTGCATGATTCTGCTAGACTTCTCGACGCTGTTTGATATTTTTTATTCTTTTAAACTGCGGCACGTGGAATGACCCCTCTGCATCTCCTGACACGCGGTGGCGTCTGACGCCAAGTATGCCCGGTGTTCCTTTTTTTAAATGCGAAGTATTTCTTAGCGAACTTCGGCGACTTTGAGCCTATCTATCTGTCTAGCCGCCTACGACATTGTGCTCTCCTGGCCGTATCGTTAATGGGATTTATACCAAAATTGGTATAGCATAACATGACTGTATAACGAACATGAGTTACTCGTCATAACATGAAAACCAGGACTACCTTGTCATGAAAAATATGATTTACGCGCCATGGCCGTAGTGCTGCTGAGGCCGTTTTCTTAACTTGATATATTCAAAAATGGGTACGATGAGACATTTCTGCATGACCAACATAAATGACAGGTGGTAATATGAAAATCATGACCTGCATGTCATGTACAACATGATTTACATGCCGCGCTCATGGTGCGCTGACGGCCGTTTCGCTAGTTTGATATACGCCAAATTTGGTATTTCGTGACATGACTGTATGACGAACCTAAATGACAAGTGGTAATATGAAAATCATGACATGTCATGTGCAACATGACTTGCATGCGACGCTCATGGCCCGTTCGCGGACGTTTCGCTTTTGGCATTGCGTGACGTTACTGTATGACGAGCATAAATGACAAGTGGTAATATGGAAATCATGACGTATCATGTGCAACGTGACTTGCATGCCACGTTCATGGCACGTTCGCGGACGTTTCGCTAGCTTGATATACACCAAACTTGGTATTGGGTGAGGTGACTGTATGACGAATTTAAATGCCAAGTGGTCATATGAAAATCATGACATGTCATGTGCCACATGACCTGCATGCCACGCTCATGGCATGCTCGCAGCCCTTTCGCTAGCTTGATATACACCAAATTTGGTATTGAGTGACGTGACTGTATGACGAGCATAAATGACAAGTGGTAATATGGAAATTATGACATGTCATGTGCAACATGACTTGCATGCCACGCTGATGACACTCTCGTGACCGTTTCGCTAGCTTGATATACACCAAATTTCGTGTTGAGTGACGTGACTGTATGACGAGCATAAATGACAAGTGGTAAAATGGAAATCATGACATGTCATGTGCAACATGACTTGCATGCCACGCTCATGGTACTCCAGTGGCGGTTTCGCCTAGCTTGATATACACCAAATTTTTAAGGCGGAAGCCTTCACTGTCTCACGCTCACTTCCGTCCGTCCCGTCGTCCGTGCGTCCGTCCGTCCGTCCCTGCAGCCGTGCCCTGGCACGGTGGCAGGTGGGCGCCGGGGTGGGCAAACGGACGCCGGTCGCGTTGGACTCTACAGCGCTCGCGCTTTGCTTGCGTAGCGTCGCTGTGCCCAGCGTCTCTAATCATGCGAGGAGGGAGACGCGCGCATCACGTTCCATTCTGACCGACCCAGCCTCAGATGGCACAGGCTTTCGAGAAACACACTTTGGAATGGACAAAGTGTTCGTCAATATAAGCACTGGAACGCGGATGGCGTCTGCACGATGGGCAAAGCGCGAGAATACGAACGCATGCGAAACGCAGGCAGATTGGTCGCGGGTCTTTCTGCGATTTGAGGTACAAAATTAAGCGAACATAAGTGGCAAGTGGTAGCATGAAAATCTTGGCATGCATGTCATCTAGAATGCCATTTACATGCCACGCTCATGGTTCGCTTGCGTCCAGTTCGCTAGCTTGATATACACCAAACTTTGTATTGCGTGACGTGACTGTATGACGAACACAAATGACCGGTCCTATAACATGTAAATAATGGCATGCATATTATGTACAGCATGATTTACTCCTTGATGGCTGCTTCGCATTACATCGATTCCCACTCCCGCGTGGGATCTGCCGGTTTTTTAAAGACAATACAGATTTTTGTTAAAAATCTATGACAGTAAGGCCCTTTCGCGAGTAATTAAAGAACTCGTTCAATACATTTTTAGTTATTTATTTTAGGGCAGCTGCTTATGATTTATGATTTATGCTATGATTTATGATTTATGGCCTACACACTTTTTAAAAATAGCAATATCTTCACAAGCTCGCGATATTCAATATTATATTTAAGGTCAAAATCGAAACTGATCGCGCACGACCCGCACGAAGTGCGACCACTGGGTCACGTCAAATAGGAACTCACCGTAAGAGCTGCGGCAAAGTATTTCTACCTCGACGTGGTGTTCATGTGCGAATACGAGAGGAGGCTTACTGTCATTGGATTTTTTAGAAAAGTTCTGTATTACCTAAAAAACCGCCAGGCCTGCGCAGAACGCGCAGCACAGTCACAGCGAAAGCTGGGAGAGCGGCCTTTCTGAACCTTTTTTAAACACTCTTGGGGCCACTACTACAAGCGCAATTGCATGGTACCCACTACGCCATAAATCATTATAATTTTTGTGTAGTGGGGAAGCGTCTACTATGCCATTATTCGTCATTCTTCGGAAAAGCACGGTACCCGCTACACTCTTGTGACGCAAATGTGCTCTTTGTTGATGCTGTGGCTGACGACAATGAAGAATTATGCCTCAGGCTTTTGTAATGGGTTGGAGCATTGAACGACCCACTCGTTACGCAATTCGGATTGTGTGACGCCCTAGTTCTTACTTTAATGCTCTAAAACGCTTTACAACACAGGTTAACGCGATTCCTTACCCGAAATGAAGCCTGCATAGAGTCAGTTTGCACAGCAGTTTCAAGCAGCGGGGTAGCTCAGTGGTAAAGTGCTGGGCTGCCACGCGGAGGGCCTGTGTTCGATTCCCGTTCTGTCAAAGGTGTTTTTTTATTTATTTAGTTTTTTTTTATTTCATGCGATATTGGTTACGGAAACTGGCGGCGGCGGCGGACAACTATGGCGCAGAAACGACCTTGTTGTGATCTCATAACAGCTTTCGCTGTAAAAGCACCTGTATGTGCCTTACTTTCTGATATGTAGGGCCTCTTGTCATGGTTGCTCTCAAATAGATCCGCTCTAAGGAAATTGGAGTACCTGCGGTAGAAAGGTTATATAGATGAGGCAAATGGAAAATTCCTGCATACGATACAGTGCCTCCCGCTGCGACAGTTTTACTGTTTTGTTTAAAAAAAAAGGAATATCTTAAATTTTTTTAGATGGCTAAACAAATCCGGGAAAGTGTAACGAGATCAAGCTACATCGTTTGTATGTGCTGTGCAAGAAAAACTTAGTGCCAAGTTATAACTAATATGTATTTAAAGATCTGCCTCATGAGGTCAGATAATAATATTGCAGGGAATTTTCGTGATAAAACGGCAGCCTCGAATAAACTGCACCGTTCGCGTCTTGCGTTAATGTTCACAGAATGAGCTCAAGCAATGGTGAAGCTTCTAAAACATTGCGGCATATTCAGCGCCGACGTAGCTGACAGCCTTCATGGATGAATTCTGAACACATCAAAAGAAAGCAATAAGCACACGTGGCAATAGTCCCCTCTGAAAAGCATCACCGCGATGGTTAAAACGAAACATTGAAGTGAAAAATGTACGAGAGAAAAATAATAAAACAAGCAAAAACTAGAGTCCTCGGGTACCTTAATGAGCATAAACGGCTTAAGGCGCACGACATGAACGACTTCGGGTCGTGCGCTGCGCCGCTGAGAGATTTTAATGCCGTCCGGAAGGACTTCGTAGTCCAATGCGCGGAGACGTCAAAGTATACGTTCTGTGGTCACACGGTCACCGGATTAGTATTCCACGTGGCGTCGGTGCAGATTATAGTGACGGCTTTTGATGTTTTGCTGGTTCTTGATGCGCTCGCGAGCGAGCTGTCGAGCTTCTTCGGCACACGCAAATAAGCGGCAACGTCGAGACTGTATTCGTCAGTGGCCATTGGTGGCATTGCATCAAGCGTCATTGCCGGATTCCTCCCGTAGACCAACCCGTACGTTGCCATGTTTCTTCACAGCCGTTTTGAATGTGAAGGTTACGTATGGAAGGATGGCATCCCACGTCTTGTGTTTCACGTCAACGTTCGTACACTAAAATCTTTTACACCCAAAAGTGTGTACTTGGGCTTGCCACAGGGACGACACCCTAAGAGTGTTAAATGAGCACCTTTGAGAAAGGGTGCTTTTCCTAGCACCTTTTAAAAAGGGTGTACACGTAAAAAATCGCAGCATATCCACGGAGTGAATGATGATGAGTGGGTGAAGCTCCGGAGGTTCATCGGTAAACCGTGAATATTCCGTGAATTATGCCCAGTACATCATCAACGACGTGAGATCGGGAGCGTTTATACTGTTGCGTACTTGCCCCCGAGTAGGAGCGAAAAGAACACACCTACATTTCTTGAAGCTTGGGACAAGACTGCTTTATTTGTCACGAAAAACAGGCATCTAAAAACGCGATAACACAAAAGGGGCGTCGCAGCTTATCTCCCGCGGCACGCCGGAGATAACATGAGGTAGGTTGGCCGCGTATGCGCCGTGCGCTTCGGCATCTGAATTGGTACGCGCACACAAGTAAAAATAATCGCGGCCACCGGCATCTTCCGCTACAAGCCCCCCCCCCCCCCCCTAGACCGCGGAGCAAAAAGAAAAAAAAAAAACAACAAGCAAAAGTGCGAATTAGTCCATGAGATGAGCCGGTTTCACTCGGTCGAGAGAAACGACTTCCTCTTTGTCGCGCACACGAATGGTCACAGTCCTGCGCGACCGCGACAGCACACGGAAAGGTCCGTCGTACGCAGGAGTCAAAGGCGCCTTCACTGTGTCCCGCCGCACGAACACATGGGTTGCCACATTCATGTCTGGGAAGGAAAACACTTTTTCGTTGCGGCTGACGCGCGGCGCCTTGGATTGCCGGTGTTCCAACCAGAAATGTAGCCTTTCCATATGTTCTGAAGATGTTGGCGTACGGCTTGGCTTCTCACCGAAGAACTCCCCCGGTAGTCGGATTGTAGAGCCGTACAGCATTTCTGCCGCACTGAATCCGAGGTCTTCTTTTATCGCGGTACGCAGGCCCAGCAGGACGAGAGGGAGCTTTTCCACCCAGTGCTCTCTATCCAATTTGGCCGTTAAAGAGATGCCTTCAGTTGACGGTGTAGCCGCTCCACAATCCCATTGCTCGCTAGGGTGGTAAGCCGTGGTGTACTGAAGCCGTGTTCCCAGAAGCCTTGCCAACGCAGAGAATAGGTTGCTCTGGAATTGTCGTCCCCGGTCGGTCGTTATGCGCAGTGGGCAGCCATAGCGTGAAACCCATGTGGCCACAAACGCCTGTGCGACGATCTCGGCTGTGATGTCCAGAATCGGTGTCGCCTCAGGCCACCGTGAGTAGCGGTCGACACATGTGAGCAAAAAATTGAAGGACACTTTGTACATTCCAAAGTGTGTTCAGCGAAAAGCGTGTGGCCATTCCACTGATTATGCCATGTCTTTTTTCGTTTACAATCTCAGTGGCATAAGACACAAACCTAACGGGTGCGTGTTTTCTTCTTTAATTTTTTACCGCGAATCGCAGCGAGACGCGAGACTCATCTTCCTCCGTTCGCATGCGTTAGTATTTTCTCGCGCTTTGCGCATCGTGCAAACGCCATCCGCGTTCCAGCTCTTAAGTTGACGGACCCTTTGTAAATTGGAAAGTGTATTCCGTGAACGCCTGGGTCCATTGAGACGGCGTCGGTCAGAATGATTGCAAACTCTGGTCACAGCGACGCTACGCAAGCAAAGCGCGAGCGCTATAGAGTCCGACGCGACCGGCGTCCGTCTGCGCATCCCGGCGGCGACCTGGCTCAGTGCCAGAGCTCGGATGGACGGACGGACGGACATGGACGGATGAACGGACGGACGGACAGACGGATGGATGGATGGATGGACGGACGGACGGACGGACGGACGGACATGGACGGATGAACGGACGGACGACGGACAGACGGATGGATGGACGGACGGACGGACGGACGGACGGACGGACGGACGGACGGACGGACGGACGGACGAACAGACAGACAGACAGACAGACAGACAGACGGACGGACGGATGCCGGACGAAGGTCGGACGGACACCGGACGGACGTGAGCATGAGACATTAAAGACTTTCGCCTTAAAGATTACACCATCCACCGCTAAAGGGAACCATGTGTTGATGCGAAGCAGCGGGCGCTAACGCTTACACTGGCGGCGGCGTTGACGCTGGCGCTCATCGCAGCGTTGCACAGGAGAGAAACCTGGGGGGCGCAAAGCACGCAGTGATGGACGGTTGTTTCCTACTGGAACATCCCAATCGCTGCTGGGCAATGAGAGACAGAAGACTCGGACTGGACACAGAGACCCGCAGTTCGCTTTTAGTTAACGCGCACGCTGCGAATTTTTCATCGTTCGGCAACGCACAGGAGAAATCTCCCACCGGCACCACCTTGCAGGTCAAGATCCATTGCCATATATACGGGGTGGCCAGTGAACGGTTGTGCAGCGCGAGCAGTCGGTTTTTTCAACCAAGAAACTCGCTAGCAGACGCTGCCTGCGTCCGCGTTGCGTGGCGAGAGAGGGGGGAGCGTAGGAGAGGAGAGAGGGGGGAGGGGACGCGCATGCGCATTGGGGGTGTGGTTGCCGCGGGGGGGATGCCTAGAGGAGAGAGATGGGGGGAGGGGACGCGCATGCGCAGTGAGGGTGTAGACGCCGCGGGGAGGGATGCCTAGAGGAGAGAGAGGGGGCAAGCGTCGGAGAGGGAGGGGCAGGGGACGCGCATGCGCAATGGGGGGTGTTAGCGCCGCGGGAGGGATGCCTAGAGGAGAGAGGGGGGGAGGGGACGCGCATGCGCAATGGGTGTGTAAACGCCGCGGGTGGGAGGGATACCTAGATGAAAGAGAGGGGAAGCACAGCAGAGGAGGTGCGTGGGGAGGGTTTGCGCATGTGCAGTAAGGGTGGTGAGGACGCACACCACCAGCACTACCGCCGGACGGACGGACGGACGGACGGACGCCGGACGGACACCGGACGGATGGACACCGGACGGACGGACACCGGACGGACGTGAGCATGAGACATTAAAGGCTTTCGCCTTAATATCTGTAACCCTGGGAAGGGGGGTAGGGGGTCCTACCAAGTCCAAGTGAACGTGGTCGAAACGACACTCTGGTGGCCGAAATGCTTGGAGTGCTGTGCGCGTGTGACGAGTCACCTTGACTGCTTGACATTTTTGGCACGTCTTCGCCCAGCGTCGGATGTCGGCGTTAATGCCTGGCCACACAAAGCGGTCTGTGACGAGCCGCTGCGTCGCGCGGATTCCTGGGTGGCTGAGGTCGTGAAGGCTGTCAAACACTGCCCGCCGAAACTGAACGGAGACGAAGGGTCTTGGAGACTTCTGCGATGTGTCGCATGTGACCACCGTCGTTGCGTATGGTAGCGGGATCTCTTCGAGCACAAGTGACAGTGGATTCTGTCGCATGTCGGTTAGCTCCGGGTCGTCCCGTTGGGCGGCGCCTAATTTCTCAAAGTCGACGGACGCTGAAACGGTGTCGATACGGGAAAGTGCGTCGGCTGCCTGATTTTCGATCCCCGCTATGTAGCGGATGTCCGTAGAAAATTCGGAAATGAAAGAAAGTTGGCGCAGTTCTCTTTCCGAATATGATGAACTGTTGTTCTTGAACACATATGTCAGTGGCTTGTGGTCCGTTAAAATGTGAAAAGTGCGACCTTCGAGGAAGAAACGGAAATTCTTTACGGAGCAATAAATGGCCAGCATCTCTCTTGCAAAGGTGCTGTAGCACATTTCCACCTGTTTCAGACGTTTCGAAAAGAAACCTCTCGGTTTCCAGTCCTTGCCATCGTATTGTTGCAACACTGCTCCCACTGCCGTCGTTGAAGCATCAACCATAAGCCGCGTTGGCGCGTCGGAAAGCGGGTGCATCAGAAGTGTTGCGGAGGCAAGCTGAGTTTTGGCGTCCTGGAAGGCCTTTTCGTGCTCCGCTGACCAGTAAAACTAGGGCGTTTTCTTGGCGTCCCGGCGCAGCAAGTCGGTTAGCGGCTGTAGAATGTGTGCACAGGATGGGGTGAAGCGCCTATGGAAGTTGATCAGCCCGAGAAACTCGAGCAATTTGCGGAAAGAGGTAGGCGTGGGAAATTCCCTAACTGCTTGTACCCCTGATTCGAGCGGCAAGATGCCCTGCGGGGTGACTCTATGGCCTAGGAAATCTAGTGCTTGAACACCAAACACGGACTTTTGGGGCTTCAAAACCAGACCGCGCTCGTCCAGACGCTTGAAGAGGAGCCGCAGGTGGTTTTCTTGCTCTTCCGGCGTTTTGCTGGCGACCAAAATGTCTAAGTAGACGAGACAAAGGGCAGTCCGCGAGTGACTTCATTCATGAAACGCTGGAACGTTTGTGCCGCATTCTTCAGTCCGTACGGCATACGAACAAATTCAAAGAGGCCGAAAGGTGTTGTCAAGGCCGTCTTTGGAATGTCGCTTGGTTCTACTGGAATCTGGTGATAAGCGGCCATCAGATGCAGCTTAGTGAAGATGGTCGTTCCCGCGAGGTGAGCGCTGAAATCATGGATGTGAGGGAGAGGGTATTGGTCTGCCGTTGTCACAGCATTGAGTGCCCGATAATCGCCACAAGGCCGCCAGTCACCAGGCTCTTGTTTTGGCACCATGTGCAGCGCAGAAGACCAGTTGCTGCAAGAAGGTCGGATAATGCCGAGTTGGAGCATGTGATCGAACTCACGGCGGGCGACTTCGTGTCTTTGTCCAGCGAGCCTCCTAGGTCTAGTGGTGACGGGCGGTCCGGTGGTGACAATGTGATGCGTCACCTTGTGCTTGATTGGCAGTTCGGTGTGCCGAGGTTTGGTGATATCACGGAATTCCGCCAGAATCTTTTGAAAGCGTGACTCTGGGTTGAAAGTGCAAATGCCGCATGAGGATAGGTCAGACTTCAGTCCGACAACTGCGAGCGAAGTGACCTTGTCCTTGAGGCGACGATCACGAACGTCAAGATTGAAGTGGCTCAGAAAGTCCGCGCCCAGAATGGCAATTCTGACGTCGGCCACAACGAAGAGCCAACGAAATGTGCGCCTGAGTCCGATGTCTATCGTCATCGACTGCACTCCGTATGATGCAATAGCAGTATTATTGACTGCAATTAGGCTGGAAATGGACTTGCCGCGTCGGCGATGTTGAGCTGTTGCTGGTAGGATAGATAGCTCAGCTCCGGTATCGACAAGGAGGCGTGTGCCGGTACTGCGGTCGACCACGAAGAAGAGGCGGCTTGAGCGATGGCCTGTGTCGCATTCCGCCGTTAGCGACTGGCCGGTGCGTTTCCCGTCCACGAGCATGGTTGGGTGCAGCGAGTGGCTTGCTCTCTGAAACGGCGGTGGTACCAGCAGACGTTCTGCTCTGTCTCATTGAGTGGTCGCGGTGCTGCGGACTTCGAGCACGTGACGACGAACGCTGCCGTGCAGGACGTTGTTTGTAGGACAGGGGAGGTTTTCGACTGCTGCAGCCAGTCTGTCAGCTCTGTCCTCTAAGCGACGTAACCGGTCCGCATGTTCGGACATTCCCGCTGCCGCAATAGACATTTTTGATGGCTCGGTGCTGTCGGTGATGCGGTCGGCGAGTTGAGCCAGACGCTCGAGGGTCACGTCGTCCGAGCCAGCGAGTATTATCCGTGTTGACTGTGGTAGTCTCTGCAAAAACAACTCGCGACGCAATGGTTGTTGCTGCTCCTCTGACGCTTGTTGGCCGAGCAGCTGGCGCATTCGGTGAAGTAGTTGCGAGGGACGCTGGTCACCGAGCTCTTCATGAGACAGGAGTTGTTGCAGCCTGCTCTGTTCGGACACCTCAAGACGTTTCAGGACGGTGCTCTTTAGTTCGTCGTAAGCCTTTTCAGATGGAGTGGAGGCGAGCACATCGTCTATAGCGTCAGCGATGTGAGGTGGCAGCGCTGCTACGACGTGGAAGTATTTCGTCTCCTGCGATGTGATGCGGCGAAGCTGGAAGCGGGCCTCGACTTGGCTGAACCACACCCTGGCGTTTTTGGGCCAGAATTGCGGAAGTTTTAACTCCGAGGCGTTGGTTGGGGATGGGCTTGAAGTGCCTGCCTCGTCTGTCATGGCTGCTGTTTTTCCAAACGTCCGGATCACCACTTTGTTGCGTACTTGCCCCCGAGTAGGAGCGAAAAGAACACACCTACATTTCTTGAAGCTTGGGACAAGACTGCTTTATTTGTCACGAAAAACAGGCATCGAAAAACGCGATAACACAAAAGGGGCGTCGCTGCTTATCTCCCGCGGCACGCCGGAGATAACATGAGGTAGGTTGGCCGCGTATGCGCCGTGCGCCTCGGCATCTTCCGCTACAATACTAAAGGGTCGATGAGAGTCATGGCGACTTGCAGCTCACTTTAATTTTACATGTACGCTGTGAATTTTTATTGTTTAATCGCGCACAGGAGAAATCTCACACAGGCGCTACCTTGGAGGTCGAAATCCAGTGCTTATATATACGGCGTGGTCAGTGTACGGTTGTGCAGCGCGAGCAGTCGGTTTTTTCAATCAAGAAACTCGCTAGCAGACGCTGCCTGCGTCGGCGTCGCGAGACGAGAGAGGGCGGGGCCGTAAGAGAGGGGGGGGGGGAAGCGTAGGAGATGAGAGGGTGAAGGCGCCCCTAAAATCGGAGAGCAGCTGCACTACAGTGGCTAGATAGGGAAGTGTGATGAGCGGCAAGCGGCGCCTACGGAGCGCATTGAAGCCTCCGCGAAGGAGCCGCGTGGGGGCGCGCGCAGACGTTTATACGTTGTTTGCGCGTTTATCGGCGGTGAGTGGCGCGCGTTCGTCTTGCTTTATTTTTATGCGGTGGCAGTCTGACACCAATGCTTCTCTATGCACACTCATGGCGCGAAAAGAAAGTCATTATTTCGTCCCGGGGTGCACTACAGGCTACAAGTCGTCTAAAAAGAAGCACGCGCTGTTTGGTGTTCCGAAGGACGAAGCTCTCTTGGCGCAGTGGCCTAGAGTGATCCCGCGTGCTGACAAGCTGCTGCAAGAAAACTTTCCTGTGTGCGACCTGCACTTTGACGAGAGATATATCTCCCGACACTTCGAGCACACCGTGATCGGCGAAATAGTCCGCATTGTAAGGGGCAGGCCTCTGCTACTTTCTCAGGCGAAGCTAAGGGAGCTAGAGCTGGCGATGTTAACCAAGTTCTGCGACAACGGGGGGCCTCCTTTACCCCTCGTAGAAGCTCTTCTCATTTTTAGACGCCCTTGAAATCACTTTCTCAATGTGGTTTAGTTACAACGAGCTGCACAGCGACAGCTTGGAAGAGCTTGTCTCCTGCTTGCAAAAAAACTGGGCTGCGCACAACATGGTCCGAGCATCACCAAGGAGAAGTTTTTCTGCTCACCCGTTTGCATTTCTACACAAAGCACTAAACAAGGAGAGAGCGTCTTCCCGTGAAAAGAGGAAGCACCTGAAGCTCAGGCGCGTCACCTAAGTTTACAGCTCAAGGGAGACAACGTTTTGTGGTGTGCTTGTCAACTATGTGGCGGCAGCCAAGCCAAGCCAAGCCGCCAGGCAGCGCCACCCTCCGCTGCTCTCCGGAACCTCCAGAGAACCTGAATAAACAGTCGATGTTTGGGATCCACGCCGCGCGGTCGTGTCTTCTTCTCCCGCGCGTACACGCGTCCCAACAACTATAAAAACATTTTTCTCCGGGATAAAAAAAAGAAAAAAGACAAACGCGCATTCGATGTGTAAGAATGCATTGTTTAAACACATGCTGAGTCACTATTCAAAAATGCGTTGAATGATCAATGCGTAGAAATAAAATGTTTTCTTCCGAGATACCGCTCGTAATTCTCGTCCTCGCGTTTGATTATGCGTTATCAGAAGTGGCTATGCGAGCCATGGAAATTGTTACGAATGATGGGGGGGGTTATTTACAGATTAGGGCTTGATGAAATGGTGGTTCGCCGTGGTAGCCATTAAGATGTTAAAAATATTGCTCACAACTGAGTTCATCGTTCTACTCTTCCACCCCCCCTTAGTCACATCGATGAAGCGTTTCAGTGCCGTCGCGCGCTCAGTTGGCACCATGCAGATATTTTAATTCCTTCGCGCGCTCGCGTTGGCGCCCTGTAGTTCCAGAAGCTAGCGTAATCACCTGGTCGTCATTTTAGGCCATGCGCGAGCAATAATACACATTTAAAAAGTTGCACACTGCCTGCGCGTGCGGATGATTTCAGTACCCGCGAAGCGCATTGCCGCCGCGGCTGACGTGCAAACGTGTGCCAGCGCCACCTGGCGGTTTTCCTTCCAAGTCGGCACGCGCTAGCCGGCGCGTTCATCACACTTCCCCTATTCTAGCCACTGTAGCTGCACCGCCAACGCCATCTAACGCTAGCACACGCTGCCTGCGTCAGCGTCGCGAGGTGAGAGAGGGGGGGACTGCAGGAGAGAGGGGGAAGCGTAGGAGAGGAGAGGGTGAGGGCGCCACTAAAATCGGAGAGAAGCTGCACCGCCAACGCCATATAGCGTACCTTCACCCAACCGCCATAATGTACGCATGTCTATGGGACAGCGCCCTCTCGGAAACGAGACGAGAAATGGAATGCGTACAGCGCCATCTAGTATATCGTCACCCAACTGCAGTTTGCATGCATCTCTATGGGACAGCGCCCTCTCTTGTACGAAAGGGAACACTACGGGCTACAGAGGATGGTGGACGCCGGACGCCCGACGCTGCTCGATAACCGGCCAGGTCTCGCCATAAGGAGCTCGCTCCTAAAAAATCACGCCATATCCACGAAGTGAATGATGATGAGTGGGCGAAGCTCGACCGCTTTCATCTATGACAGAAAGAGAATGTGTGGTCTGGAACGCGCTTATACTTCATATATATGATATACCTAATTGTCCGTAGCGGCCTTGATACACGGCGTGTCGCTAAATATGTGGTTAGAATGGTTTGATGATGCTCTAGCCTAAACGCTGAGAAAACTTCAAAAAACCGTTTCATGGTCCCTTTAACTGAAAATGGGAAATTAAATCATCCATTATTTATGCATTTTAATATTGGGACACTACCTGACGTCCTCGGCCCTCAGCACGCATAATATATGCGCATACAGTAAGTGCATACATATATATATATATATATATATATATATATATATATATATATATATATATATATATATACATATATATATATATATATATATATATATATATATATACATACATACATACATACATACATACATACAGGGTGTTTCAAGAAATATGTCCCCCTATTTTTTAAAAAATCAGGAAAATGCGGTATTTGCTCGCTGTTTTCACAGTTCCTTTTTCTGTAGTGGCAGGCATCTTAAAGGGACACTAAAGCGAAACAGTGACTTGGTTTAGATTGACAAACTACACTCTGAGAATTCTAATGCCATATGTTTCACTATCATACGTTCATTATTAGCGGAGAAAATCAAGGTTGACGTTTTATTTTTAAATTTGGCGCCGATATCTGCGCGCGTGACGTCAGAAATTCCAAATGTATTTTTCGTATTTTTGCGACATGGGCTCGATGAAATTTTCTGAAACTTCGTATGCTAAGTCTGTGGCACCCACAGATGACAATGCACCACATTTTTGTCGATTAGAAGCTACGTAGGCCTCAGTAGACGCCTTCAGAATCTATGACGTCACGCTGTTTGGTGCGGGAATCTCAAGGTGGCGTCTCCAACCGCATTTTCTTTTCGCGTGTTTTCTCGCTTACCAAGCGTCGTGTCGCAGTAAGAGTGGTGTTTTCGGGTTTTTGAAAGTGTACTTAACTAATATGCGAAAAATCGTTTTGCCCTTTAGTGTCCCTTTAAGAAGGTTGAAGGCATGATTTGGGACAGTAATTAAGAAAGTTATACTAATTAACTTTATAATTAGCGGAGTTTAGTCCTTCATGCGAAGAACCCATTTCAGCTTTGAGATTTCGAAAAAGTGGCCTCTGTTAATTATTGTGGCGCAATGAAGTTCAGGCAAATTTAGCGGCCAAACCGAAACCGAAACGCGGAAGAGCGCAACTGCCACATTCGTCGGAGACGTCCACAATAAGTGAACGTAATTATAACAACCATGAACCGACTTCTTGCTGTGAGTGTGTGGGCTTCGCTTGCAGTAGTAGCAGGCATGACGCATATACGTTAACGAACGGGGAAGAACTGCACCTCTGTAACCGTTGTCTTGAACAGTGACGTCATTCGAATCGTCTGCTTGTTGCGCTCATCGGTGCTTGGGTTTCGGTTTCGCCATTGAATTTGCCTGAAATTCATTACGCCACAATAATTAATAGAGGTCGCTTTTTCGAAATCTCAAAGCTGAAATGGGTTCTTCGCATGAAGGACTTCAATTCTCCCATTGGACTTAGCCACCTAACCGCGTAACACCGGTAATTAAGAAGTTAATTCATTTAACTTTCTTAATTACCATCCTAAATTATGTCTACAACCATGTTAAGATGCCTGCCGCTACAGAAGAAGCAATTGTGAAGACAGCGAGCAAATTCCGCATTTTCCTGATTTTTAAAGATAGCTGGACACATTTCTTGAAACACCCTGTATATATTGCGAAGGAGAAACAGACACAACACCCGGCTATTGTTGTTGTTTTCCTCCAGATATGGCTCATACCCAAATAGGAGGGGATTGGCCAAGTAGAAGGTGAATTTTCCCGATACTTACTCTATTGTATTATTCCTAGGTGCACTAGTTAGTTAATTATTGATTAAAGTGCCAATCGCTGGTAACGAAATATCTAATGCACGCAGAATGTAGCAAGAGAATCGTTTAGTCGCAGTGATGTATTCCTGAACGGCAAATAAAACCTCCCTGTGACTGTACCCCAGAGTAGTGGCTCCAAAAGAAAGAAGAACAGGTTCCGATAACTGCAGGCCCAGTTTTCGAAGAGGTGGTACTAGTATTCTTTTTCTGAATGTATTAAATCGGCGACAAGATAATAAAAAATGACCAATCGTTTCCTCCTAATTACAGAAAAGGCACATAGGGGAATTGGCTAGGACTTGCTCTATGGAGTTAAAAATTGAGGGAGATAACTCGGCAACGAAATTTTGTGATGGCAACCTCCATCATCCTCGATTAAGACTGGTCGCTGCGCCAGGGAAATAACAGGTTGCTGGGCCGGCTGTTCTATTTCTCCCTCTTCTTCCTCTTTTCCTAGCCAAACATGCTCCCATGGCCGATCACCGCTTTGTCTCCTTTACACTCAGCCACGCTGCGTCCGTGCATTCCAGCCAAAATTGGCCCTTCTCTGGCGGTGGTCGGCCCTTCGAAGGTGGAAACATTCAGAGGTCTTGGGCCCTCAGCCACCAAAGGTAGATCTAATGCATCTGGCGGGTGGCATTGGCTGCCTCGCGGAGGCCGGTCATGGCCGCGGCGCGACTTGCTTTGGAGGTCGGGCGATGATGGCTCTGGTGGACGCCATTGACTATGTCGCGCCGGTCGTCGCACGCCTAACAGAAGAGCAGGCAAATACTTGCCTAACGAAGTGTGGCTGCGAGTTCGGAAAGGCTGCGAGACTTCGCCTTCATGGTTTGACGCAGTAACCTCTGCGCTGCCGTCACCGCACTCTCCTGTTCTGTGGTCGCGACGAAGGAAGATGCTATCTGGTGGTACCGTACCGTGGCGTCCATACGGGTTAACGCCACTATGGCTGCACACCACGCTGAAGACGCCAGAGTTGTGCGAAGGCTTGACCTCACCGCTTCGTGCGAGCTGGTCACCGTCTGGCCGATCAGCGTCGGGTTGCATGTTGACGCAGACGGCCTCGTGGTGATCACAATCTCGACATCACAGTGAACTGCTCGTCATCGTCAGCAGAACCACACGCCGGAAGGCCGGAATGGCCGATGCTGGCTTCATCTGGCTGCGGCGCATCGATAGCCTCTACCATGCCCCTGCCGGCAGAATCCCGACAAAATGAGATCTTCAATGTTTATGTCTTCAACGGCTATGGATTCCTTGAGCAAAAGGCATGCAAGCCCGGCCAATGACTGGTGTAAAGTCGGCAGATGTGCGTCAGAATGGTCGCTGCGGATGCTTCCGCTGCTGAACATGTGTGGCTGCTGCCTTTCAACTTGGGTATTTAGATTGGAGCATTTTCTCGGAATCAAGCAGCGGAGCTTTACTGACCCGCCATCTATGATAAGCTCTAGCTCACCAGACAAAAGGTAGTCAGCTCCCAAAATCATGTCAACGTGCAAGTTCTCGACGGCGGGAGTGACGACAAGGAAGTAGCTCCGGGCTCCGGTCTGTAGCTGCAAATCCAGCGCACCAACTGGCAACGCGCTCCCGCATGGGCCGCTCAGTGGTGCCCCGGACTAAGGCTAGAGGGCGGCTGGGGCATGGCGTCGATGGAGTGCAGTACATGGAGCTCCAGTTTGCACAAAAGCCGTAAGTTCACCGATACCGTATACGCGAAACTGTCCCGTTGGAAGTGGTCGCGTTCGGTATTGGGTGGCTCGATGTGGTGCATGTGGTGGTGGCACATCACCGAAACTAAGCGGGAGGTCTTTCCTCGGGACTGGCTGCGAGAACAAGCCGAGTACGGTATGCGTGCAAGGGCAGGAGGCCAAACTGCCTGTCGATTAGCTGCAGTGTCGAGCTGCAGCCTCGAGGTGGTGCCCCTCCTGATCTCCGTGCTTGGTATGCGTCTCGCTGAACCCGGAGTTTTCATGGCGAATCCGGCCGAAAACAGCGATGAGCCTTGCACTCCTTTGCAGCCTGGTCTGTTTCTCAACGCTTTCATATTTATGCCATGCCTCGGCAGCACCACGAAGGTGGTCTATGGCCCCCCAGTCATTTTTGGTTGTCGTGCCAGGCATGGCGAGAACCGAGAGACTTGATGTCCTCAATCCACAGGGCAGCGTTGTCCTGGAAGCCCCAAAACTGCGGCACAGGCCCAAACAGCTGATGATGAAGTGGCGCGAGAGAACACGGAGTTTAACGACGCGTGGTTGAGCTGGCGTGATAGTTGCGTCAGGACATGCAGAAGTAACGCGCCGTGGTCGTTTACGCGCCGGCGAGCCACAGGTGGTGTTCGCGGAGTGCGCGGCGGTCCTGGTGATCACGGCGGCTGGGTCCATGGTCAAGCACACGTGAACGGTGTCCCTTGTCGTAAACAGGTATCGCGGCGTCGGCGAAAAGATGTGGAGCCGTCGAGGAGTTCTAGAGGCGCCGTCCCCGACCGGTGGTTACTGCGGCGGAAGGTTAGCAGGTGTTGAGGAGGCCTAGACTCCGTCCTCAACTCGCGCTTACTGCGGCTGCACGTTGGCGGTATCCATGGACAAAAAAGCGTAGACGTAGGACTTGTGTTTCGTCAGCTGCGCCATTGTGAAGGAGAAACAGACGCAACACCCATTTGCTGGGCCAGCTGTTCTATTTCTCCCTCTTCTTCCTGTTTGCCTAGCCAGAAATGCACCCGCATATATATATATATATATATATATATATATATATATATATATATATATATATATATATATATATATATATATATATATATATATGTGTGTATATATATATATATATATATATATATATATATATATATATATATATATATATATATATATATATATATGTTTGTGTGTGGGTGTGTTACCACGTCACCTACACCCTTATACGCTCATGAAAGCACCATTTGTGCCAAAAAAGGGTGTTTACGCTGTAAGCACCTTTTTTGAATTTTGCACTTTTTCAAAACAGTGCAGTAAGGGTGTAAAGGGGTTTAACAAAGGCTCTAAAAATCTGGGGGGACCCTTAAGCTTCGCCTTTAAGAGTTGAACGCGATAGCGACATACTGTCCCTAGTGCGTACTTCAATCAATTAGCGTATACTATGTAATAGGTAGCATGCTTTAAACCACGAGCAATCATGCGATTGAAATGCGGGAAATTTTTTTCGAACAGTTATTTTATATGTAATCTCAAGCAGAAGCGTGGCTGTGTGGTAGAACACCTGCTTGCCACGCAAACGGCCTGGGTTCGATGCTCACGCGGACCCGGAATTTTTTATTATTTCTTTTATTGGCATCTTTCTCGATTTTTCGGTCACAGACAAGATGCTGATTTTTCGCTCACAACCAACAACGCCGACGCCGACGCCGGAATTTCTGCGAAACGAGCTGTTTAACGGTATCGCGTTAAAACTTACGAGCACCGATTGTACACTCTTTTTGGTGTACAATTTTTTACTGTGTAGCCAGCATGTCGGCGATGGTCTTATAGACGTTCAGTGTCACAAACCAGTGCTCAATTGAGCGCGCGTCGCCGATTTCAAACGTCGGCGTGAAATCCAGGCGGCGACGGTTGTCGCGATGGAGCGGGCGCAACGAAAAAAAAAACAAGTATCAAAAGACGCCGCGAGCGCGCCCCCTCCCCCCATTGTAACGGCTGCTGGCAACGAACTGGCTAACATCAAACGCCGAGCGATGGGTAGAACCATCACGAAGGAAAGGATGATGCAGTGCCGAGTTACGCCACGATGAGTGGAAACGGCGAGAAAGATCTCGCCCTTTCACTAGCTTTGGCTGTGCGACGCGCAGAGGAGAAATCTGGAAGCTTCGCGAATCCAGTGCCGGACGGATATAAGCAGGCGGCACGGAGGGTCAGGAGGTCAGTGAGCGTCAGTCAGTGACCGAGGGTGATGTCGTCGAAGTTTTGTTGTTGAAGTGTGGTCAGTCGACGAAGAATTGAGTGATGGCACCGTGCGAGTATCGGAAGTTGAAGAGTGTTTCGTGGAAGAGAAACATGGGGGGCCGTCGACGCAATGGAAGGACAATCAGTGCTGGAGTTTTGCGTGAGTGTTTCCTAGAAGAGAAACAATTGAGATACGTTCCAAGAACTGTGGACTGAATACGTTGAGTGAGTATTCGCGACTGTTCTGGTGTAGTTCTGGTGTTCTGGTGTAGTTGTAATACATATTGCATTTATACGGAATAAAACAAAATTTCCATCCACTTTTAGTCTAAGTTTATAATATAAAATTTAATTATGCCATATCTTTCGAGACGCATTCGGTCTCTTCTTCAAAGGGTGGCTGTCCGGTCGGCTCTATGATAGCGACTTTTCTTAGCGGTTGACCCCTCTCCACCGTCGTTCTTGCTGCTGCTACGGGTTCCAGAGACCATGTATATACACACTCGGCAGAGTTCCAGTTGAGCAGTTGGTATTTCCAGGTGTCATTTGGATATGCGAAGACTAAGAATAGCCTTTTGGTGCGGCTGCGTTTCGTGTCGATGATCCGGGGGTCGTCGAAGTTGATGCGATAGTCCATCTTTTCGCTGTCGCTGTGTTCTGCGAGGGCGTTTCGTGCAGCGTTGAACTTACGTACGTCGTTTTGGTGTTGCTCTATCCTTCCCGAAAAGATTTTGTCTCGTCGTTGTAGGTGGCGTGGCAATCAGTGCACGGAACCTCGTAGACAAGCCCAGGGAACCTTTCTTCTGGCACACCGGTCCTTTGGCCGGGGCAAGAGTCGCCCATTTGTTGATACGGGTTTATGAGCTACCCGGATACCCTCGTTCCCCAACACCCTCGCCAGCTACTCGCTGATTTCCGGAATGTATGGCACCGTGACGCCGTAGTGTTGTTTGTAGCGCGAGTTGTTTGTTCCCGTTCATTTAAACACCATTGGAGTTATATTACGAGTTGTATTGTGATTAATACCTGCCGAGTGTGCATGCTTGTGTTATGTTTTTAAGGCCTTACCTGAGAATAGATTTTGTTTGTGTTACCAACTCTCGGCTCTGACTTGGTCTTTGGACCACAACCGGCCTTCGCTGGCACACTAAAAGGACCAACTCTAAATTGTCCGCGCTTTCGTGCTGCGTTTCTTGGGGCCGATACGTCAGCCCTTAGAATCTGCCCGGCGACTGGCTCCCTCTTATCGGGATGAGTGATGCTCAGGCCATTGATCTGTTGGTGGTACGCGGTGATCCGCGGTGACTTGCCGGGCTTTATCTCATAATCACCTGAATTAGGTCCGCAGTAAAGGCCGCACCTCTGTCGGTAATGAGGACCTCTGTGGCGTCATGACGCAAGACGATGAACAAAGGGTGTAAATAAAACTTCCTTTTGAAGGCAATTTAGCTCATTACCTTTAGGATGCATACTGCGCCACTAGCCAACACAACCTAAAAGGCTGAAACCCGTTTACAATGAGCAGTGTCTGCCCGCGCAGTGGGAACACTGCCAGCAGATTGGAGAAAACTGGGCGCGCTTGTTGGGCTTTGTATAAAGTTTGGTGTTGTGATACGAACAGTCAATCATTTTATTGATAGAATATTTTCAAAATAATCTTGTATATTGTAACCAACACTTATCTAGATCATATATTATAATTAGGCGATGGACGTGTGTATGCGTGTAGGCCAAAATAATCATGTATAGGGCACGTGAACTTGAAGTGCCTGATGGAGGACCGTGAATACACTTAAGATAACTTCATCAACTGAACGTATTCGCGACATAAACTTACTTGATTATTAATCTCGCAGTTATCATCAATCTACTCTAGCAGTCAGCCGTATTAATAAAACAGCTGTAGCAAGTAGCCTTGTTGAAAAAAACAACCTTCCACACTCCGTCATACCTTTTGTCAAATAGTGGGAGTGACTCCTAGATAGCCGCTATATAAGTTTATACATCCTACGTTTTGCGAATGCATATGAACAGATGCAACAGCTAAAACCTATAAACAATTTAAAGTTTGAAGGAGCCAATATACTTTCAGTTCTCTCAAACGTTGCAAATGTTACACAGCTAGATACATGGTGATCAACCGTTGCTGCCGTAACCTATACACTAAGGCAATTAAAGGAGCATAGTTTCTCGTCTTGTGAGAAATATGGCTGTGCAGTTGTTTAACCTGAAACAGTAAGTAATACTTTCCACGATTTTCTCTTAAACAAACAAAAGTCATGGTCAAGGGACGAAATGAAAACTACACCCCCCAAAAGCACCATAAATAATCGTGCCACAATCCACACGCGATGATGATGATCAAAGCTTTGTTACTCCCAAAAGAGGGGACCGACCCAGAGATCCACACGCGAGCGCTGAACACAAGACCCCCGATAGTCGCTCCACTGTTGAAAGTGCAGCCGCTTCTCGACCATGACGTTAAGACAATGCTGGAAGCCAGAAATAGGGGCAGAACAGTCTTCCCTACAAAATAAGTAGCACTTGCCTTTGCAGTAACGAAGGAAAACTCGTGCGTTTAAACGTCTAAGGAAAATAGGCGCACAAATAGCCACCCGAGCTGTGAAACGTACGAAAACTTACCATGTACAGTTCAGCATGTACGATATCATGAAGAAATAAGCGTCATTGTCATACTTTTCGGGGTGATATTGAGTACATTCCTCATTCCATCCTGAGTGGTCTTGGAAGATGTTTGGATGACTTGACGAATATAAAGAAATATTTCCTGATGTGTTTAGGAACTACGGGGTCATGCAAAAATGAAATCATTGTATGGATATTGATTAGATTGGCATTATATTGCATTGTTTAAAGGAACTCTTATTTCTTTTTTCCCTTTCGAACTGTTACTCTAGACAGCTTGCATATATATACACTGTAAGCAAAAGTTACGTGAGAGTGGGGCTTTTGCGGCTCATTATCTTTGAAAGCACTCTCGCTTTCAAACTTACTACCTCATGTTTGAGTAAAAGGGGGTACATGACATAGTTTTACCACCACTACCGAGGGACGTACTAAAAGGATATCACAATCCAGTTTTACTACGTCGGGAGCTTCCTATCACGTGATTTTTAACCGCCCCTTTCAGAGTTCATTACCATATCACTTCGAGCTTCCTTCTTCGGCGGCTTTTGACCACAAACGACAGCGGTTCTGAGTTCCAGTGAAGGTAGGTAAAAAACCGCATTTTTTTTTGTCTCAAAGATTGGTATGGAATTGCCGCGCCCCAATGGTTGACCTTCAGCCTACACACTTTCATTAGAAGTGGAAGCGGTAGAAGCACAACGAGTGAGAAAAGCAGTCTGTCAACTCGCGCCGGCGTCCGGCTGTGAACAGCAGGCTGGATCTTATATGTTTGTTTATTATCGAGCGGCCGTGCATATAAGAAAGCAAGCCTTCGAGCCTGGACGCCCCATATACCTCGCTTGTGTGCCGAATCGCGAAATGCTACATAGAACACTGCCAGCGGTAACATGATTGAAGTTGGTGGGATCCTCCGAGGCTGCTTCCTGGAGAGTCACCGGCTACAACTTCAAAGCCATAAGAAAAGGGCTTCGCCACGTCGTCTGCACCAAGTCGGCCAGCGGCCGGTGCGAGTGCTTCTGCCGGAGCAGGTAAAACAATTGTCGCATAGATTTTGTTTTACAGAAACTATAGTCAAACTATAGGCAGAAACTGATACGCAAGAAGCCGATTAATGAACTAGCTCTGAGAGGGAAAGTACAGGAATTCAGAGTTTCACTTCAGAATAGGTACGCAGCTTTAACCGAGGAAACCGACCTTAGCGTTGACGCAATGAATGATAATCTGACTAGTATCATTAAGGAGTGTGCAGTGGAAGTCGGGGGTACAGTCGTTAGACAGGACACTGGTAAGCTGTCCCAAGAGACGAAAAACCTCATTAAGAAACGTCAAACCATGAAAGCCTCAAATGCAACAGACAAAATAGAGCTGGCGGAGCTTTCCAAGTTAATCAATAGGCGTAAAGTAGCCGACATAAGAAAGTATAATATGCAGAGAATTGAGCATGCTCTAACGAACGGAAGAAGCCTCAAAGCTACGAAGACAAAACTGTGCATAGGCAAAAATCAGATGTATGCATTAAGGGACAAGGAAGGCAAGGTCACAACCAATATGGATAGAATAGTTGAGGTAGCGGAAGCGTTCTACAGAGATCTGTACAGCAGCCGAGACAGTCAGGATGATAACGTAAGAAGCAATAATAGCCCAGAGGAATCTGACATCCCACCAGTATTGACCGGAGAAGTAAAGAAAGCCCTAAAGGGAATGCAAAGAGGCAAAGCGGCTGGTGAGGATCAGGTAACATCAGACCTGTTGAAAGACGGTGGAGAGATTATGTTAGAAAAACTGGCCACCCTGTATACGAAGTGTCTCTCGACAGGGAGGATACCAGATTCTTGGAAGAATGCCAACATCATTTTGATCCATAAGAAAGGGGACGTCAAGGACCTGAAAAATTACAGGCCCATCAGCTTACTGTCCGTTGTCTACAAGCTATTTACAAAAGTAATTGCTAACAGAATTAATACGACATTAGAGTTCAATCAACCAAAGGACCAGACAGGACTTCGTACAGGCTTCTCAACAACAGACCATATTCATACTATCAATCAGGTGATAGAGAAATGCGCGGAATACAACCAACCCCTATACATAGCCTTCATAGATTACGAGAAGGCGTTTGATTCGGTGGAGACATCAGCAGTCATGCAGGCACTGCGGAATCAGGGCATCGATGAAGCCTATATAAACATAATGGAAGAAATCTACAGCGGATCCACAGCCACGATAGTCCTCCATAAAGAAAGCGACAGAATCCCAATAAAGAAGGGCGTACGACAGGGAGACACGATCTCTCCAATGCTATTCACCGCGTGTTTACAGGAGGTTTTCAGGGCCCTAGATTGGGAAGAGTTAGGGATAAGAGTTAATGGAGAGTATCTCATTAACCTGCGATTCGCTGATGACATTGCATTGATGAGAAACGCGGGAGACGAATTACAGCTTTTGATTACTGAACTGGATACGGAAAGTAGAAGAGTGGGTCTGAAAATTAATATGCATAAAACTAAAGTAATGTGGAACAATCTTGGCAGAGAACAGCGCTTTGCGATAGGTGGCGAGACACAGGAAGTTGTAAAGGAGTACGTCGACTTAGGACAGGTAATAACCGCGGAGCCGAACCATGAGAGTGAAATAACTAGAAGAATAAGGATGGGTTGGGGCTCATTCGGCAAGCATTATCAAATCATGAATGGTAGTCTACCACTATCCCTCAAGAGGAAGGTATATAACAGCTGCATTTTACCGGTACTTACCTACGGAGCAGAAACCTGGAGACTTACAAAGAGGGTTCAACTTAAACTGAGGACGACACAGCGAGCGATGGAAAGGAAAATGATAGGTGTAACCTTAAGAGACAGGAAGAGAGCAGAGTGGGTCAGGGAACAAACGGGAGTTAAGGATATCATAGTTGAAATCAAGAAGAAGAAATGGATATGGGCCGGGCACGTAGCACGTCGACAGGATAACCGCTGGTCATTAAGGGTAACTGACTGGATTCCAAGAGATGGCAGACGCGTGAGGGGGAGACAGAAAATTAGGTGGGTAGTTGAGATTAAGAAGTTTGCAGGTATAACGTGGCAGCAGAAAGCACAGGACCGGGTTGATTGGCGAAACATGGGAGAGGCCTTTGCCCTGCAGTGGGCGTAGACAGGCTGATAAAGATGATGATGATGATGATGATAGTCATCGTCTGTGGAGACAAATGCTAAGGTATGCGCTCATGTAATAGTGTAACATACGCCTGTGCTCATTAATATACCACCCAGCGCTTTAGGAACATGTGTGGTAGAGCTCGTGGCTTGAGCCATGATCGCGGGAAAGCATTCCGCTTCTCGCTGGCATGTCTTCTCTGAATCAAAGCACTCACTGCGCGACATTCGCCCGTCGACGTTATTTTCGGTCTGTGTCGATTGTTCCGGCTATATGGTTAGTCGGTGCTAACTCGTTTGAAGCCGCTTCCCACTCAAAAGTCGTGTCTGTGACTTTTTTTATTTTATTTATTTATTTTTAAATACTACAATCCCTGGTAGGGATTTTGGTAGGGTGGGAAACTGACAATAGATGAAGTGGTTCAACGGAATATTTGGAACAACCAGTAGGCACAACCAGGTCACATGATTTTGCCCGACCGAGAACATAAAGTGGGCTAACAACAAAGGAAATGCAGTACACACACGTACATACGCAAACACTCACTCAAGGCAGTTATGTACATATGGAAACAATACCTAATGTAGGCATGTACAATAAAAATAACAAAAATAACAAAGCACTATGTACACACACAGGGAGTTCAAAAACAGATGTGCTCTTGCTAAATGCACATTAGTACATATACAAAGATAGAGATAACGAAACCAGTTCATGAGCACAAAATAGAAGTAAACGTTGCCAATGATGGCTGCAGCACTTGTTCATTTGTTAATGAATTCCAATCATTAACCGTTCTTGGAAAAAAAGAATATTTAAATAAATTATTTCGTGTTTGATATGGTGTTAATGTTCTATTATGCCGTTGTCTTGTGTTATACCTCGAGGTGAATGGTGTAACGGAATATGCGTCGACCTTAACATGTCCCATTAATATTTGATAAAGAAACTTCAAACGTGAATGACGGTTTCTCATGGATAGAGGTTGTAGATGAGCTCTTGTTAACAGATCTGTTACTGATGTACGGTCATAGCGATTATATATAAAGCGAACTGCTTTTTTCTCTGAATCATGTCCAGTTTATCAATATTCGATCGTTTTGGTGAATGGGTCCCAGATAACAGAAGCATAGTCTAACTTAGGCAAAATAACGGATTTGTAGGCAAGGAGACGTACTGTGGGGGTGGATAGTTTCAGTGCCCTGCGAAGAAAAAATAGTTTACGTTGCGTGTGAGCCATTACTTGGTCTAAGTGTTTATTCCACCGGAGATCGCTTGTTATTAATAGTCCCAAGTATTTGTACTCGGTTACCTCGGTAAGATAACTGTTGGGGGAGCCGTAATGATAAGTGAGGGGCGTTTTTTTGTGAGTAATTTTCATTGCTACTGTTTTTTTCAAGATTGAGACACATCTGCCAATTTTCACACCATGTCATAACCTTCTCAAAAGCTTGATTTAGGAGCAGCTGGTCATTCGGGTTTCTAACCTCCTGGTACAGAATGCAGTCATCAGCGTAAAGTTTAAATTTTTACCGGGATGTCATCAACTATATCATTTATAAAAATAAGAAAAAAGAGTGGTCCGAGTACCGAACCCTGTGGAACTCCAGACGATACAGAAACTCTACCCGAGCAATGTTGGTTAAAAGAAACAATTTGTTGACGACCAGTAATGTATGACGAAATCCAGGATATTAGCTTACGGTTTTGAAGTACTGAGTTTAATTTATAAAGCAGTTTATTATGAGAAACCGTGTCGAAGGCTTTGCGAAAGTCTAGGAAAACGGCGTCAGTTTGATGACCGTTATTAATAGATACTGCAAAATCATGTATAGTTTCTACTAGTTGAGTTTGTGTAGAAAAGCCCCTGCGAAACCCATGTTGTCCTTTGGTGAAGAAGTTTTGTTGCTCGAGAAATTCTGAAATGTGTTTGTGTATTATATGTTCCATCAGTTTGCAAGCCGTTGATATTAATGATATGGGACGGTAATTTTTAACACAACATTTGCTCCCATTTTTGTGCAGAGGTACAATCTTGGCTATTTTCCAGTCTTTAGGAACCTCGCCCTCCTGCAACGATTTCGAAAACAATACGTGAAGGTACTTAGCCATCCACTCTTCATACTGCTTTAAAAATTCAGTGGTTTAACTCGAACCTCTTTGCGCTGAGAATCATTGTAGAAACAACCTAGCACCTTAAGGAGAACAGAGATTTGGACAAGTTGGCAACTTGGCATTCACCAAGCTAAAGTATAGCAACAACCTACGAGCAACCTAGAAACAACCTGCATCACCTAGCTAAGGCGTGGAAACGACCTAAGAAGCAACCAGGTTATAGAGCCTTGCGCGGATTAATGAGAGTTCGCCAATTTTTTCTTCTCGTTTTCCTTTGTCGTATGCTCGTGTAGAGTTTACGGACTTCACTTGTGTGGCAGGAATGATGTCAATGAAATTTTGGTGGACCCTGGCATGAAGCACTTTCATGCTTAAAAAGTGAGACCAAAACAAAAATAGAGCGGGCATAGCCGTGTATAGTATAGTGTAGCAACGGATGGTCGAAAAAAAATGTTGCAGTGGCTTAGCTCGGCTATGCCAGGATAAACGCAGCGTAAGCAAAGGTTCAGCTGATTATTCTTAGCTTTCCTGATTGTCTAGGATTAGCTTGATTATCATGCTTACTGCTGCTCCAATGACGCACACACGGTATACGTATTATGTGGCACATGTATATTTATTTTTGCTCAACGTCAGGTTGCTTCTCTATTGCCACAAAGACGGCTCGGTGATCAGTGAAGTAACACGCTGCCGTCTCTACGGCCCCAACACAGTATTTGGAATTGTCTGTCTGTCTCTGATAGACAAGATCAATGGTGCTTCCCCATTGGGTCGTCTGTGCAGTTGGAAGACTGGCTAAGTCATGGTTAAACGTGTCCTTCAAAGGAACACAAAGAGAGTCTGGAGCACGATTGAAGTCACCAGCCACCACACACAGTTGACATGCCGCACGACTATAGGTATAAACGTAGCCACTACGTGTATAGTTTCTTTAACCGAATTGTTCGGTGACATTCCTGCGCCCAACCGCTAATTGCTAGGCCACTACTTCGGGATCCGATGAGCCAAGCTTCTCCGCTCTTCTGCGCCGTTGAGCAGCATTTGCGCTCTCCTTCTCCATGGAGAGCGCAAATGCTGCTGGCAAACGCCAGTGAGGTGCGCAGCGGCTCCAGCGCAGTTTCAGACGGCGACTGCACAGCGAAGGCGAATAGCGAATAGCTGCGCGCGCGCCGGCGCCAGTGCGTCTACCACGGCTACTACGTCCTCCTCTGGAATGCGCAGACCGGCGGCGGTGAGCCGCGCGCGGCGGCGGCGGAGTGCGCGGGAGGTGCCGGCTCCGGTGCGCCAGCTGTGTGACATCACTGATCCTCGCGCATGCGCAGCACGGCTCTTGATGAGCCGCGCGAAACAGGGCTTGGCTAGGCCAGTGTAGCTAACCTTACAAAAAACATGAGGGGGTAAAAGCCTCGCCAAGCCAGGGCCAGCTAGGTGCCCGCTAGCTCTGCCAGTGACCCAGCGTTGAGCGACTTAGTGCATGCTGCGCAAATATTTTTTGTACGATCATAGGCCACTAGACAGCCTTCAACAGAGTTTGCGTCGCTGCTAATGAATTAAATCTCAGCCAATACATCTGTTTACTTAGCGTGAGTCACCTAATCTATAGACAACGGCACGCAACTCGAACCGCAATGGCGGAATTCTTGATGCGATAGACGATAGCCCCTTAAGTGAGTCATGCTCTCATTCGCGTATAATCAGGGTGCGGAAACTTACTATAGTTCTAAAAGACTGGACATCTAAACGCGGACACAAAAAAGAAGTCATGACACCAGAAAAGCCGTTCGTGGTGTTTTGACTTCTCTCTCTTGTGTGCGCATTTGCACGCACAGTTTTATAGAATGAATTCTAAAAAAACTTACTAGCACAGCTCCCTGTTACTTTAACACCTTTAGGATAAACGGTTATACAGCGATCCGCCATGTGATAAGCGCTTCCAGCATTAAAGGTTGCACGATATTTAACTGTAAATCGTTCACAAGCACGACACTCCGTGTATGTCGTCGCTGTAGTAGTCGGTAAATAGAGGAAAGAGGGCCCACCGGCAGAAGAAATAGAGTTGCCGCATAGACCATCATTTCCCGCTTCGACAGCAAGCGGGATTTGATCGTGCTGGGATGCTGTTACGCTGGCACTTAATCGCGTCCGAGAATATCGTAAACTGTGCCGTTTTAAATCCGAAGCATTTCTTAGCTAACCGTAGCAACTTTGAGCTTATCTATCTATCTATCTATCTATCTAACTATCTATCTATCTATCTATCTATCTAGCCGCCTACGCCTGGGTGCTCTCGTGATCGCCTCCTTAACTTGGTGTTGACTGAAATTGGTGCAGGAGGTTAAGAGGGTTTGCCGAATATGTCTGTCTGGTCATGACATGAATAACGTGAAAATCCCGTCGCGTACATCGTTGAAGCCTTTCCTCCAGACACGTGGGGCACATATCCTTATACCACGGGCCGTGGTATGCGGGTATGCGCCACAGGTGATTGGAGATCTACATCTACCCAGGAGATGAGAGAACAGATATTTGTAATTTAAATGCGAAAGCGCTAAGGAAAAGCGACGTCGGGGGCCGTTGACTCGACGAATGTAAGGAATAAAAATTAGGACCCCAGCAGGAATCGAACCCAAGTATTCTGCGTGGCAGTCAGGTATTCTACCCCAGAGCCACCCCTGGTCTTGCAATGCTTTGGAAGAAGACCCCATGCAGGCGTAATGTCCGTGCAACGTCAATTGTAGTTGCAGTGCTGACTATTTAGTCTTATAACAAAGCATTGAACACTACATATGTACAACTATCATACAGGCTTCAAGTCTAGTTAATGTCAGTTGTGGTTTCGGTGTTGACACCGCTTTTATAAAATTCGAATCAACATTACATTAGTATTCCTGTGATTCAGCAAGCTATATTCAAGCGTTGCTCGACCCCGGAGGAATACGCTGACGAAGGAATGTGTGATATTCGCGTCATCACACCGTAAAGTGCCCTTCATTCCGATGATACACTCACGTCATAGCATAGCATTCCCTCTATGCTATGACGCGAGTGTTGACGTTACTTCAGACGATAAGTTACCCTTCAAATTCTAGTAAAGTCGGCGCCCATTATATGCACACAACCACTACATTTACAGAAAGATGGACGTTGATCCACCTCGTAACGGTTGGCTAAAAGCCAAAAAGTTCAGCATTGACAATTACTCGTAGACTGCTTCGCATGAAACCGGTTCCTGCAAGGCGTGGCATCGGCCGAACATTTTATGAAGAGCGTTTTTTTTTGTCAGCTGTGTTGAGTTGCATGCTTCAATTATTTTTTCGATACGCTGGGACATCGCGTGCGCATACAGTAGGAATCAGTTATGAGCAGAATATTGAAACATTTTCATAAAACAGCGTCCTTGTTTTTAGGAGCGAAGCTCGTTATGCCCGCACCCCGCCATCGCCGTCGTCACCGTCGAAGCTCCCTGCAGCATAGATGCTTCGCCCGCGCTAAAAGCAATGAAACGCCGAGCGCTCCGTTCCATTGACGCCGTCGAAGCTCCCCGCCGCATCACCGCTCGCACATCTCTCCCACCTGTCTCCCTCTCCCTTAGTATCACATGCGCCGCACACTAACCCGCTCAGTCGTTCCCGCCACCGAGCGCAGCAGACGCTTTCCCCAAGCGCTCCCCACCCGCTCCCCACCCTACCGTCTTCATGAAAGCCAGCAGCGAGATCAGGGGTATAGTCGTTTGCATCCCAATTCTAAGGAGCTTCGCTCATCGGTTGTATTCGTACAAGGATTAATTGCGCTCCGTTCGCGAACCAAGTCTCTTTGGACAATCGACCACATAGTTTGTTCAAGAAACATCGTGCATCGCTCGCCGCGAGAGGTAATAGAGATAAATCATTATCTTGACGCGCTGCATGTGCCAGACAATCCGCTGTGACGTTTCCGGTGATTTCACAGTGGCTTGGGATCCACTGGAAAACGATATCATGATGTAAGTCTTTTGCTATGGCGTATGTCTTCCGAATTTCATATGTTAATTTGTTATATGTTTTTCCTAACTTCATATCTTTTATACACACTAATGATGATTGCGAGTCACTTAAAATTACCCAGCGAAGAGGTCCTGTCTGTCTACATATGAAGTGTAAAGCAGAAAGTATAGCAAATAGTTCTGCCGTTGTGGACGTCGTAAGGGAATGGAATTTCAAATTCCGATTAAAATTACCCGTTGTGTAGAAACATTAATTCATAGACTTCGTCTAGGCACTGCCTACACCAAGAGCTTCTTATATAGGATAAGAAAGACTAATTCTGCTACATGCACATGTGAAGAGGCAGAAGAAGACATAGAACACCTCCTTCTACATTGCAAAAATTATGCTGTTCCCCGTAAAAAGTTTTTAGAAAAGCTAAACAGATTGGATAGACGGCCGCTATCACTAGCAAAAGTTTTGGGTCCGTGGCCGACAGAAACTCTTCAAAAGATTGCTGCACGTGCTCTAGTACAGTTTCTAGAAGAGTCGGAAATATCAAAACGGTACTGATTCAAATTGGTAATTATTGTTCGCATGGACATACTTCTGGTCACATGTTTCGTGTTGTCTCTCGTGATTCAAGACAGCTGTGTGCGGGCAAGTGCCCAGAAACTGGTTGGTGATCGCATTATATGAAGGACTGAGAGATGAACTCTTCTGCAAAGTTCGAACGTTTCTTGTGTGTCTTGTGTGTGAACATTGTTGTTGACGCGTGGACATTGCTCATGAAGTGAGAACATTCCTTTTAAAAGGACATTGTTGTGCCTGAAGTTCGCAATACTGTTATGCATAAGTTCGTGACGCAAATTATTAACTAAGGGAAGAGGAGTAGCCGGAGCCATGTATAGGCACCAACCTCTCCTTAAACACATTTAATAATAAAAAAAAGGATTAATTGCTAGTTTTTGAATAACTTCTGTGAAAATGTTACTTTTGGTCATTTAAATAGTATACTTAAGATTCCCAATTTTCAATGCTACTAACGTACGGAAGCATGAAAATGCTTCAAGAAGTAATCGATCAGATATTGCTCTCTGGAGGGCACTCGTTCAAAGTTCCTACAACTGCACTAGGCCTTCGAAAGGCGCCGGGTAAATCGGAGGTAGTCGGAACTTGTCTAAGCACTAGGTTTGCAACACATAGCCAGAATGCCATGGTGATCCGAATTATACCATATCTTGCAGCTTCCTTTTTTAGTGTGAAATGGACACGATACATTTTGTTTCACGCACAGAGTCACTCTAGAATCACCGAGTGCCAATTCAGCCTGATAGCTATATGAGCAGAACTTCCCCCAGTACTGTATATAATGCGGACAGATTTAAAATGATAACGGTGAGGTGGGTGATGTTTCGTTTTCATGTGGTTCCCCTTGGACGTAACACGGTTACGATGTGCGCGGTAACCACAAGACAGCGTGGAGGGCTCAACACTTTGCCCTAACGTGCGAATTCTTGCTCATTACTATCGAGCGTCTATATTGTGATGGCGCTGGTGTAAACCCTGAATCTGAAATTACCAATTTTATATAGAGGTGGTAGTTACCTATAGCGGCAGTAATTCGGTCTTGCAGTTTAAGGTCTAAACGACGCATCTGGTCGTATGGTCTTGGAAACTTAGGATAGGGATACTCTTTAGTCATCGTATGACTTCCACGTAAACTTTGCAGATTACTATATGAGGTTTCGTGTCATCGATATTGGAGGCTTAAAGTTTTCAGTGACGAAAGCAGCAGTGGGATGGGAGATGGATTAGTGGAGCACTCGGGAATATTTCTGGACACCGGATGGGGCTTGATACTAGTAAATTATTTATCACTCACGGTGCGCTTCGCCTTCATTAGAAGCTTCCTGTTTACCGAAGTATGTAACCAAGCCTCAGACATCACAGTGCAAGCCCGACTACCATTGTTACTGTGCCATTTAGGCTGGTAACCTCATTCACTAGCTTTACCTGTAAGACGTGCACTCTTACCGTGGTGGCTGTAGCGTTGCTTCGGGCGAAGTAGGTGTACTGTTGCCAATAAAATGTAGCGTGCAAGGAGATACTCCGGCGTGACTTGACAATACAAACAACGAATCCGGTTATAGCATCATTCTGACGTGTTAGTGGTCCCTTCGACTTTAAGATGCGCCGCTTGATCAGCTACAATACGAATACATGTAGAAATATGAAATCTTACATCTCTCAGGTCTTGTATAGTCAGGTTAGATGAATTCTTAACACAAGCCACTCCATAGACCCCAAGTACAAAGGTGAGAGCCCAGTAATTCATGTTTTAGGTATTTGTGCTGAGCTGCGTCTTAGTGAGATGATATAGAGCATATACAAGATGCTGCTTGGCTTTCTCATTGTTTCATTTGCACTTTACCCAAAAGAGATGGTTGGAAGAAGGGCAAGGATTGTCCAATAGAAGTGCACGATTCCTAGGCCCGTGTTTGACGTTCTCAGCGGAGTTAATTGACATTTTTGGCAGTTCTCGGAAAACTTACCCCTCACTCTACAACAACAGCGTATTTCCAAGTACGCTGACTTTTGCATCAATGGATAGATCACTTGCTGGACAAGTGTGGTCGTACCAGTTTCGATTATTTAGTAATACAAACTTTTCTATAGAAAACGCGCCTAACTAAGCGACGCAGCATTAGCTGGTCGATTTGGGTGAAGTGTACAGCTGCCTAACACAAATGCTCTGTTGAATATCGACGCTGCAGATTTTCTCACTGTGCTCTTTTTGTTCTGTGCGCCTATCGAGGTAATGACAGAGGTGCTGTGTTAGAGAATTGAGAAACTGTAGCGCCCAATTATAGCGACATTGATAGCTTGAAAAATAGCACAGAAAACCGCTGTACTGGCTTTCGTAATCGCACTTTTCTCCATCATCCAACGTTGCATTCTAACTGATGCGGTTTAAGACTGCATTGAGTAACACCTTTCCTAATAAGTATTGCTACACAATACACCTCATGCGTGTATTATCCGTCGTTTTGGTCTAACATGATATTCGAAAAAACGCGTACGTAATAAAATATTAAGGGTGTCATTATCTACATAGAGTACCAAGCAGAACGCCGTCTTCTAGAATCATGGGGACCCTGCCATAGTCACTAAATTATTATATTGTATTTTCATGAACAACTTCTATAACTTTCGAGTATCATTCACACTCTTGAAACGTCATGTTGGAAGCCAGCAGTGCAATAATCATGTTCAAACATCGAGAGGAGTCGTTTATCTGGAAATTCATGTCTATATAAAGTGATTTTATGAACGTGTTACAATATGCTAAATGTATCTAGCATAATGCCCCCTTCAGTGGCGCTGTGTGCAATTGTACACATCAGTTACACAGGCGCGTGGAGCACCTCATGTTTCTTTGAATGGCTTGAAACCAGTGTGCACATTTGTACAGGCTTCCTTAGTGGAAAACTAGCGGTCACTTAAATGATTTGGTCATTTAACGGAGGATCCTTTTGCTGGACGCACTACCATGTTCGACGATCATTCAACGTGCAGCGTTCCAAAAGCAGTTTCAGAGCATTATTTTGCTCTCCTGGAAACGAAGACAACGGCAAAAAACAGGGCATGCATTTTGATCCAAATATTTGAGTATTTTAAGTAACAATGGAAGTTGACTGACTGTTGAACAATTAGGCTAGTTAATTCCACGGCAATTAACATTACTGACTGAAGGTTGCGCACAACAACGTATCGCCTCAATTTCTTTATTGATATGTAATATCGAGTGCCTTGGAAATGTCTTGCGTTGATATGACACATTTCTAGCAAGTGCATCTAAATTCGCGCCTGAAGGGGATATGTAATTTCATTGCAGTCTGCCATTTCGTCTCTTATTACAGCGTTCGCGGTAACGCGTTACAAGTAACGGCGTTACCGGTAACGCGTTTCTTTTTTCGGTAACGTAATCTTTACTATTTTGGAACTGTAACGGGTAACATACTTTCGTTACCATTTGTCGGTAACGTGAGGTGTCAGGTTACTTACTCGTTAGTTTTCATTCCAGTTATAACCGCAGTCGCACACGAAATTCATTCGTCTTGTCGGAGCGCTTTTCTCAGAGCTCGCTCCGACGTTATTTCGCCTCTGCGTCAGGCTGCTCTCGACCCGCCAAGAGTTGACATTGTGACGCCGCATGCGGTCCCTTTCGCGCGGGCGAAATCTCAATGGGGACCAAATTGCCGACATTTATTAGATGCGAAGCAGCTCTTTGACTAGGCTGTGTAACGCTGTCCCTCCGTCCGTGCGTCCGTACGAACGCGCCACAACGAGCTCCCCTCGCCGCAGGTGTTGGAGCGGTGCCAAGTAGGTCACGCCGCAGCTGCGCGTTGATGTCACGCTCCCCTCGCAGTGCGCGCTGACGTCACTCTCTGGCAGCCGCGCGCTCGCCACAGCGCCCACAGCTGTCGCCTGAAGCGTGCCTAACGTACGCGTTGAAACAAGTCTGTACGTGTCACCTCTCTCCGCTTCACCCTCTCCACCGCTCCCATGCGCAACGCTGCTGCTTCGCATCCCATCAGGGTTCCCTTTGGGAAGATGGTGTAAATGTTCTTAAATGAATTTGCTATAGTTTCGGCTACCTTGCTACCAAGGTTCAAGTTGTCGTTGATTCTCGACGAAGAGAAGCGTAACGTGGTCCTCGTAACCATCCTTGTTACCGTTGCAGCTGTCGAGATCTGCTCGTCTTGCGTGCATCAGGACTCGATGTGAGCTCGAGCACAATGGAAGATAACTCCTTCGTAAATGCCTTCTTAACATAATAGCCAACTGAAAATGAACGACTGTCTCAGTACCTTTGGTGCCGCATGACAACGCCATGAGTGGGCTCAAGGAAAACTTTCCGCACATTCATCAGCTTTTCCTGAAAGTGAATACATGAGTACCATAGAATGCGTACGTCCAGCTCCTATCTAGCGTAGGTGTGGACGGATTCGCTACTAAGCTAGCAGGCTGTCCGATTAAAGCTTTGAAACGCAGCTGGTACTTATATTCAGTGGTTTGAAGTAACTTAGGAAACTGTTCCTGCATTGCTCGAGCGCTGTTTATAAACTACGTATTCAAAATTAGTTTTGCTTCTCGCTATCTGCAACTACGCCTACGTTTCCGGTTATTGAACTCCTGAGCTAGTCAGTCTGATCTAAACACTTTCAAATGCGGAGTCATAATATTTGCGGAAATTATACATGTAAAAATTAAAAAACAAAGAACTGGTTCATGTGCGCAAATACTTTTCCCCAGATTTATGGCATTTATGCATTCCCATATTGCTACGAAATCTGCGCATTGATTTAGGTAGGAAAAAGTGGTCGTCATATTTACTGCAAGTTTCTTTAGTAATTATTTTCATTTCGGAGAGCGTTGATGATGAAATCGGTCACTTTGTGTTTAATGACACATTCAGAAAAACAGCTTCGCGATGTACCACAGTTAGAAGCCATCACATGTAACTATACAGGCCACTTTAGGCTACCATAGTGCTACGATGATACAGCACATTTGTGCAAAAGTATTCTCGCTTAATCAGTACTTGGCGTTAAATTTTTGTTTGGGCGGCAGCTGTAATGTGAAATATAAACATGAGTTTTATAAAGCAGTTACTGTAGGTTCATGAGGTGAATACGCACTGATTAAGACATCTGATTATGGGGTAACGGTGGAAGTTACACCCGTTACTTTTTCTCTAAAGGTAACGCATTCAATTTTTTAGGGGCGAAGCTCTTAAGGGTGAGGGACTGTCTCTCCTCTGTAGTTGTTGTTGTACTAGTAGTAGTGGTAGTAGTAGTAGTAGTAGTAGTAGTAGTAGTAGTAGTAGTAGTAGTAGTAGTAGTAGTAGTAGTAGTAGTAGTAGTAGGTAGGTAGGTAGGTAGGTAGATATCCACGTATAGTGGAATGTACCCACTCCACGTCATAAAGATGACGATGACGCAGTATAGTGGAATGTACCGCACTACACGTGATAACGATGAAGTATCAGCGCGTTCCAGTATAGTGGAATGTACCCACTACTCGTGATAACGATGACGATGACGCTGATGACTATGAAGTATAAGCGCGTTCATGACCACACATTCTCTTTCTGCCATGGATGAAAACGATCGAGCTTCGCCCACTCATCATCATTCACTTCGTGGATATGGCGTGATTTTTTTTTTGGTAACGCAGGGCGGTACACCTTAAGAAAAAAGAGTCAAAGAGGATTACGATACCATGATTCTCTTCGGGTATTCACTTGACCCCTTTTGGAAGGTAGACGCAGAGAAAGAGACTTGGCAATTCGAGAGGAGTCACAGAACTGTTGTAAAACACATTTGGATTGGCTTCCGTGATGAAGGCGCCGCTCATACATTTCGCGCGTTTGCCGTTCGGCGCTGTTGTGTAGCGCCCGCCCTTCGCTCCGACGCCGGAAAGTCGCCGCTGGCGCCAAGCGCTGCCTACGCCTGCCTCAGCCGCCGCTGCCCTCCTCACCCTCCTCTATCTCCTATATCCGTCGTTGGATGCGCTGGCGCTGGTCGCGCGTCTTGTGGTTTTGAGTTCGGGCGAATATGGGTATCTGCGGTGTCAGTCACGCCAGGCTCCGTGCTCGAAGTGACGCTTGGAGTGAGGGAATATTAAGGCGAAAGCCTTTAATGTCTCATGCTCACGTCCGTCCGGTGTCCGTCCGGTGTTCGTCCGTCCGGTGTCCGTCCGTCCGTCCGTCCGGTGTCCGTCCGGTGCCCGTCCGTCCGTCTGTCCGTCCGTCCGGTGTCCGTCCGTCCGTTCGTCTGTCCGGTGTCCGTCCGTCCGGTGTCCGTCCGTTCGGTGTCCGTCCGTCCGTCCCTCTGTCCGTCCGTCCGTCTGTCCGTTCGTCTGTCTGTCTGTCCATGCGTCCGTCTGTCTGTCTGTCTGTCCGTCCGTCCGTCCGTTCGATGTCCGACCGGTGTCCGTCCATCCGTCCGTCCGTCCGTCTGTCCGTCCGGTGTCCGTCCGTCCGTCCGTCTGTCCGTCCGTCTGTCCGTCCGTCCGTACGTGCGTCCGTCCGTCCGTGCGTCCGTCCGTCCGTCCGTCCGTCCGTCTGTCTTTCCGTCCGTCCGTCCGTCCGTCTGTCTGTCCGTCCGTCCGTCCGTCCATCCTCGCGTCTCGCTGCGATTCGCGGTAAAAAATTAAAAAAAGAAAACACGCACACATTCAGTTTGTGTGTTATCTCACTGAGAGTGTAAAAGATAAAAGACATGGCATAGTCAGCCACACACTTTCGCCGAACACACTTTGGAATATACAAAGTGTCCTTCAATTTTTTTCTTGAAGTTGCGGACATGGACTACGTGCGCCTCTTAACGGTGAATGTACTGCTTTCGTAGGTACTAATTACACTGCTTAAGCTGGGCGTCTGCAGCAGCTCTGCGCAAGTAGGCTGCCAGCCATATCCAACAGTAGCCTGCGTCCGCGGGGCTGTTGCGGGATGTTCAATTAAAACAGACACTGAACGAGTTGAGACCGCTGTGCGCGTTGTTGTGTAAGTGATTGCATGGCATCAAGGACGATAATTTTCTGATCGCACATTGTGTCTGAACTGCTCAAAGTGCTTGATATGGTTTTGAGATGCGCTTTAGTCAACGTCATAATAACATTTCCATCGATACTCGAGTGTGCAGCTTTCTTCCACGCGTGGAAACGTGAAGAAAAAGAAAAATGTTGCAGTGGCTTAGCTCGGCTATGCCAGGATATACGTAGCGTTAGCGAAGGTTCAAGCTGATTATTCTTAGCTTTCCTGATTGCCTAGGATTAGCTTGATTATGATGCTTACTGCTGCTCCAATGACACACACAAACACGGTATACGTATTATGTGGAACATGTATATTTTTGCTCCAACGTCACACTGTAAAAAATATTTTCTGAAAAAAAGAACAGAAAATATCTGGCAGCTCTCTTGCCAGAAAATGTCTGTAAAGCTATGTTTTCTGTTTTCAGGTTTTCTGTGTTTTAACATATTTTTCGTTTCACGTTTACATAAC